>JBBPSD010000384.1:0-27102 GCA_038093415.1 Xerocomellus chrysenteron | reverse complement strand
GAGAGAGCATAGAAGAACTGACAAATAACCAAAGTATATGCATCAGAATCAGCAGTGCGCTCATAGTATTGTGCAAGCTTGTCTGTGGCTGCAATTAAGCCCTCTCTAAATGGCTCATACCTTGTAGCATAACAGCAGGGATGTTGAGCGACTGGGGTTACGCAGAGGACCAGCATCCCAAGACACGTCGGGACAACTCATCAGGTCAGATGACGGTGAGGATCTCATTCTAAGTTGCATATACTTCTTGCTGACACTCTTCCCTCTTCTCTACAGGGCACCTTTCCTTTCACTGCTGCTGAGCTTCTCCACCGGGGACGCCATGCGAACCACAAAATCCATCATGATCTTTAGTCATTATTTTGGGTGTTTCTCACCAGCATTAACCTGGATGGACCTTTCAACAAGTGCCACAAGTGGCAAGACATAAACACCAAGGATTATCCTTTCTCGGACAACATAAGGCAACCGGTCCAACCTGCCCTGAACATCGTGGGTGTACCTGCCTGGGCCACTCCAGGTCCTCATTTGTGCAGCCCTGACGAGGTCTATGAATGGAAGTGTTCCATTCCTCTGCCCACATTTATTGGATCCCTGTCACCTTACTGGATGAGCAGTCGCCATCGGCAAAATGTCCATTTTCTGTGGTCGTCTTTTCATGTCTGTCACAGACACCACAGACCCACAGACACAAAAGAGTAGGTACTTTTCCCAGCTATGTCATTTCTGTACGAAGTACCTACAAGCTCCAATAAAGTAATAAAAAGTAAAACTTAAGATTGGAGAGACAGAATGCATATGCACACTCACAGACATGCACAGAAGATTGCAGTAGCGACGGGTATCATTGATTTCTATCAAATATAGCAGCACACTGCGCTCAATCAAAACACGTAGAACTACTCTAAATTGGCGAAAAAAAACATGACACCTGCATCCCCTACTACCCAGCCCTTCCGCATCACCTGGGCACTCCAAACGAGCATGGTCAACTTGCACATGACGGTACTATTCCTCGGTTTCTGCAGCAACTCAGTGCTAGCCTCGAATCAAAGACAGATACTCACCCATCATGTCTTCATCTCCCTCATTATCTTCACCAGCACTCAGCTCGATGTCCGATGACGGTAAGATTTGACCTCAAATGTCAGTTGTGTCTTCCATGACGGATTTACCCTTGATACCCCCTTGAACGGCAGTGTGGCCCTTTGCTGTGGTGCAGTACAGTGTACGTGCGGCACGAATTATTTCTTCAAGTTTGGCCCCACTAAACCTCTTGACAGACCTAGCATAGCATGCCGACATTTCACCCCAATTCTGGTCGGAAAACTTCATTGCAGGGTTTGTTTTCGTACTCTCTTCATGACCATTCTTGAACATGGTCAGGGCACGTTCAGCCTGATATTGCCAGATTGGTTAGATGTTAGATTTTGGCAGCACTATAACACCGACATATACATACTGCCGTCACGGCCAGGATCAGTGCCCCTTGGGGCTCCATGTTGTCTTCAAACTCGTAGGAAGACTTTTCAGCTGGATTGATGTCCTTGAGATGCACAGCCAAAGCTTGAAGTATAAGTGGCCCTTGGAACGACGTTGAGACCTGCAGTGATTGCATGGTCGGGGATCAGTGTTGCAACTGGCATGCACGACTCATAGTTTATTCACCGTAAAGGCTCCCTCATTCAGCTTCTCCACGTCCCCATACAGGAAGGTGAGGGCGGGGGACAGTGCATCCTCAACATATGCTGCGCATTCTTGGGGTGACTGATATTTTGGGTCCGCAGCCCAAAGCTTCTTGATGGCTTCAATGGCTGCGTTCCCGATGTGGTTTCGCCACTCATAGATCCTCTGCATTGTCTGTAATCCAGCAAGGTTGTGAGCTCTGAGTGACCAAGGCAACAGAAGCTTACCAAACGGTAGAGAGGGTCTTCATCCTCACTAAACTGGTGCTTCCATTCTGGCACCCCTGCCATGGTAGCGTCCCGCATTGCTTGCATGGGCGCTAACATACCTTCCGTGCTCCATGGATTTTCGAGCGTACCCGCGAACTGCTGGACCAAAGGAACGAAGTACTTCCGGAAACATTGTTCAGCACCTGGAGGGAGATCTTGACGGGAAGGCCGCAATTTTGCGCTGGACGTGGCTTTCACAATGGTATTACTATACTCCAGCCGTCTCTGTGGCGCATCTGGTACGATCTTCGTCAGCTAATATCATGGGTTTGCAAGTCAGCACGTTAGCAGTGCCATAGATACATAATACATCACTAACCTTGGTGTGGGGCAAGCCCTTGGTGCACTTGTGCGATACCGTAGTGGAGGGGGTTTGCCAGTGTTTTTCTTCCTCATCGGGCAGACCACCGAAACGGACAAGGTCCGCTGACTGATCCCCTGCCTGAGATGGGGCTGCATGGTCAATCTCGTGCATGACATTTGTGACCAATGGCTTAACACATCCTTTGAAGAGCCTGGTGTACTGTGGCTTGAGGCTGCCGACTACCTGCAGCTTGGTCTTCTTAGATGGATGCGTGACAGTGACTGGCAGGGAGTCTGAGTGTTCAGCAGCCAGAGGTTCCCTGTGTATCCAGGTCGGGCAGTAGAGCGAGCATTATGTGGTGCAAGCTCACCTGACATCCGCATCTTCCCCCTTGCGCTTCAAACTAACCCGATTGTGGGCTACATTGGCAGCATTCTTGATTGCCAGCTGCTTGCGAGCATTCTCAATGTCACTGCGCACAGCCTTACCTTTTTTGGCAGACTTCCGCAGCAGAGCTTGATTTGCCCCAACTTGATGATTATTGCAATCAGATGCCTCTTCAGCTTCAGCGGTACTATCAAGGACAAAAAGTGAGCCTTCCTCCTCCGTCTCACTGTCTGATACTACCAACTGATTAGCCAGGGTCCACCTTGGTCTCAGGTGCTTACTGTTCGCCACCATGTGTGCTCTATCATGAGCCTCACTCTCGTTACGAGGGGTAGCAGTCACGTCAAGGAGCATGTCTGATCGCTTCAGTTGTCGTCCTCAAGGGGTAGCAGTGGTATTCAGTACCGTTGGGGCCCGGGTGAGTTTGGGTTTGCAAGTGATCTTCGAGGTGGGTTTTGCAAAAGCAGCCTGGTGCTGAACTGACCTCTCTTGTAGCTCGTTCTCAATTTCTGCAACACACCAGATGTTCTGATGCTTCCGTACTTCGGCTTCCAGGGCTGCAGCCTTGGAAGCCGCTGTGTCCTTCTGTACCGTTTCAGTGCTCTGTCACAGTGCTGGCATGTCAGGAATTCCGGGGTGGCGATCCTTGTTTGTTACGCAGGTTTGGATATGGTACTGGGACATTGTATAGGAATGGGAGAATGTGGGGGAGAAAGTGTTGAGGTATGTCGTTTGTCGTTTGTCACCTAGACTAAATTTTAAGTGCTTGACCACCAGCCTTTTGGTGCCAGGGGCACCTAGAAAATTTGCTTGCTGACATCGATTCATCGACCGCTTATAAGGTTAGTTAACCCTGCATTCTATGCTGACTGAGCTGCGTTCCCCCCCTTATAGTTTTTCATTGTTGGCATCGCCTCAGAGCTCTTGATTGGTGGGAGTGTTTGGGTCAAGTCCCGGGTCATCAGGTGAACCATATGGTGCATCCCCCCATTTACATCACCTTTTTTCATCAGTGCTGATCCTCCATGCCAACGCACACAGGTTTAGATTGGGTTGGCACAGAAGGTGTGTTTCTTGCACTCACCCGCCCTCATCATGCAACCTGCCAACTCATACCATCCATGCTCCTTTTTCTGCAGTTACCCTGGCTGTGGGAAGTTCTGTCACACTCGCGGTGGCCTTAAACGACATGGTCGCATCCACCGTGGCTGTGTTGCTCACATTCCGGCTCTCCAGGATCAATTAGAACCGCTTGGTCTTCAGCCTGAAGATGATGATGATCAAAACAGCAACTTCTCTGAACCAGACGAAGAACCAGGACGTAGACAGGTCCGATATCACCCAATCCTCAATGGTAAGTTGTCGTTCCTTCTTCTCTTTTTGCCAGCAGATGATGGTGTTTTTTAGGTACTCCCTGTGATCATCAAGGGAATAACCTTGCTTCAAACACGGCCCCACCACCTTGGGACCACCCACCACCACATGACTGGTGCCATTCGAATCCCGGCCGCAATTTGAATTTGCAGATTTCCTATACTGCAAAGCACAACTATCTGCAGGTAAAATCGATGGACTAACTGATATTTTAGCTGCGATGTATGGGGAACAAGATCCTCCGTTTCAGTCCCACAGAGAGATGTATCAAACAATCGACTCAATCAGCCTTGGGAATGCTCCATGGCAGTCATTTGCAGTCAAGTATGGCAGACTGCTGCCTGACAATCCCCCTGCCTGGATGACCGCTGAGTATGACATATGGCACTGTGATCCGCTCACAGTGCTGGAAAGTCAGATTGGCAACACTGATTTTGCTGGTTGTATTGACTATGTGCCGAAAGTAATCACTGACAAGGCAGAAGAACGGGAAGTTGGTGATCTCATGTCGGGCCAATGGGCATGGGACCAGTGTGTATGTATTTCAAGTTTTACCTTCAACTCTTCCATTCACCCGATGGCCAGGAAACCATTGCACAAGACCCACAAACTCATGGCGCCATGTTCGCCCCTATCGTCTTAGGGAGCGACAAGACCATGGTATCTGTTGGTACGGGGGATACAGCCTTTTACCCCCTTTATATCTCACTGGGGAATGTGCACAACAACATCAGACAAGCCCACCGCAACACCGTTGCCCTTCTCGCATTCCTGGCCATTCCAAAAAGTAAGTAGTGTCTCCTGTTGCCTTTGTGATAACAAGTCTCATCATATTAGCTGATGAGGCTCACAAGGATGATGTCGACTTCCGCACATTTCGCCATCAATTATTTCATTCGTCTCTTGGTGCCATTCTTCAGCCCATGCATCCATTCATGACTAAGCCCTGTGTCACCTGATGTGCAGACGGCCACCTTCGTCGTGTCATATACGGGTTAGGTCCTTACATAGCGGATTATCCTGAGCAAGCGCTGCTTGCTTGCATCATGCAAGGCTGGTGTGCAAGGTAAGTAAATTTCATGTACTACGGCATACACTTCTGATTAATGTTGATGTGTTCTTTCAGATGCACGGCCCACTATGATGACTTGGACACCGGTGGAGGGCCACGCGCCCAAACACATACCGAGCAGCTACTCCAAACATTGGATCTGCGGATGTTGTGGGAAGATTATGGTATAGTCGGTAATGTTGAGGTAAGTTCAACTGTACATGGATATGATGTAGTGACGCGCTAACACTGACAATGTAGCCTTTCACGGTTCATTTTCCCCGTGCTGACATTCACGACCTTATCGTGCCTGATCTCCTTCATCAACTCATCAAGGGTAGCTTCAAAGACCACCTGGTGACATGGGTAGGCAAATATCTGGCGGTGACTCATGGCGAGCGTCAAGCAGGCATAATCATGGCCAACATTGATCGAAGGTACGCTATTATATTCTCTCATGATGAAGATCTATTTAATTGCGTTTGAAATAGAATGGCTGCGGTCCCCCTCTTTCCCGCACTGCAACGTTTCCCTGAAGGGCGTAGATTCAAACAGTGGACACGAGATGATTCCAAGGCGCTGATGAAGGTAAGTCAATCATGTCTTGTTATTGTCGCTATGTAATGTTATATTCTTATTCGCTGTAGGTCTATTTGCCAGCAATTGTCGGGTATGTACCTGATCAGATGGTGTGCGCGATCAGCGCTTTTTTAGATTTCTGCTACTTGGTTCGACATGCAGTCATCAATGAATCAACACTTGCAGCAATTGACAAGGCCATACAAGTTTTCCATCGTGAACGAACCATCTTTGTGATGACAGGTGTACGCGATCATATGTCATTACCCCACCAACATGCCATGACCCACTACCATTCATTGATTGAAATGTTCGGTGCGCCTAATGGGATATGTTCCTCCATTACTGAATCACGACATATCAAAGCTGTAAAGGAGCCCTGGCGACGATCCAACCAATATGAGGCCCTGGGCCAAATGCTGGTCACCAACCAGCGCCTTGACAAACTCGCTGCAGTCCACCAAGACTTTATCGAGAGAGGAATGCTTTGTGGCCCTCTTTTGCCTGAAGGGGTCGTCGCTACACAGGAATATGAAGACTCAGATCAAAGTGATGATGATGGAGATGGTACTGTGGATGTGCCGCACTCTACGTTTGATGTTCAGCTGGCTTGTCAACATGGTGAGCTCTTGTCATGGCATGTCCACAAACCTGGAACTGATTCACTTGAATTCCCAAGTACAATCACTACCTTGGGACGCTGCAGCAATCGGGAACTACTATGGATATACAGATCTCATGCCCTGCATCCGGCAATTTCTCTATGACCAGCTCAATCCTGAGGCTGTCATTCCTGGTGACCGGGTCAACCTGGACATTTGTCCTATATTGTATGGCCATTTGAAGGTCTACAAATCTGCAACCGCCGTTTACTATGCCCCAAGTGACCAATCAGGCAAGGGTGGCATGCATCGCGATGTAATCCAGTGCACCTCTTCATGGCGTGGGGGCCCTGCTCAATGGGACAGTGTATTCATCGAGAATGGTGGGGGTGATGGTGTTGGAGTAGACAAACTCAAGTGTGGTCGTACAGCCACATCATTACATAATCACGTAGTTGTTCGAACCTTCATTTCGTAGCTAGACACCTCAGCTGGTTTCCCAACCACTGAGGTGAGCATACTAATCATTTACTTACCTATACTAGTACTGACTACATATAGTACTTACATTCAATAGGTATGTACCTCAGCTGGTTTCCCAACCACTGAGTACATACATTCAATAGATGGTGATGGTTTCTGGGGACTGTTGGTCACATGAGTACTACTTCTCTTTTCTTTTCGTCACATGCAGAAGACATACAAGGCAGCGCTTGTAGACTGGTTTTTGCGGGTCACGGAGCAGCCTGACAATTTGACTGGAATGTGGATTGTGGCACCTGAGGAGGATCGTTGGGGCCAGCATATTCACGCAGTTGTCTCGCTGGATACCATCCTTCGTCCAGCACATTTGATTCCTGTTTATGGAGATGCCATGGTACCTATTGACTTTCGTTTCACGGACTGTCTTGATGCATTCTGCGCTTATTATGTTAACAAGTATATAGATCATCATTTGCATACTATTGCTTTTTGATTATACTCTGGCTCATTTCACTGTATTCTACTTTGGCAACTTAAGCCAACTTTGACAAGTGGCTGTACTTTGGAAAAGACAGAAAAGACCTGAAAAGTATGAGAAGTCACCACAGACGGTCACAGAAAATGGACATTTTGCTGATGGCAGTGGCAAGGCTTTCGTGGAAGGTATGATGACGCTGGCGGATCACTTCAGAGAGGGTGTGTTGTACAACGAAGGCAATGATCCTGTCTATGGTCCATCCAAGGATCACCTATCACTCCCGAAATCTTCCTTGACATCCTGTACAAGATGCGCGAAGGCATTTCTCCTAGTGAGGACCGCCCATCCGACAAGGAGATTCTAGATGCTCGTCGTGTGTATAATGAATTGGTGGACTCTCAAGCAGGACTCGATGTTTCACTGCTGGACCCGCCTGGGGCATTGGCCAGAAGCATGGCCGCATCACCTATTGTTACAAGGCGACAGCTCAACAGTCAGAAGAATAGCAAACATCGTCATGAACCGCCGACGCAAGATATGTCTGGGCCGAGTACCTCGAAACGTTCCCGGCATGGTGTGGAGGAGGCCTGGAACTCTTCCGATGCAGGCCAAAGGGAACCAGAGCCTTCTGAACGCACGTCTCCGCGGCATGGGCGGCGTGGGCGGGGTAACCATGCACAGACCAGGCCAAAGAGCCAGAGAGCAAAGAAAGGAAGGGGACAGGGAAAATAATAGGTTCTTCAGTTGGGTCTCGTGGAGCCTGCCCCGTCGTCGTTCATCATCATCATCCGTCGTCACGATCATCCTCGTCATCTATGTCACTTTTTGCACACTATGTTTCCTTCCTCTATGCAAACTGATGCCGTCTCGTTAATCTGTTCTTTACTTTGTTGCAGCTTCTTGTGGGAATTAGATTTTTGTTTCAATTGAATCATTGACATTGGGAGGACACCCAGGAATTGAATTTTCCAAACATCCGAACGTCCGAGCCAAGAGGACGGGGAAACTAAAGTTGAAGACACTAACCCCGATTCTCTGACGGCCCCACCACCACCACAGTAATGCGTTACGCGAAAAAACTTTCTTGGAATTGTCAAATTTGGTTGAATGCTGAGACTCCGGACACCACATGACTACGCAGAGAGCACTTCGAAACGAGCCGAAAGGCGTATGCAACACAGCAAAGGGGCAACAGATGAGTGGGAATATGGTCGTACGACATAAACGCGAAGTTTCAAGCAGGTCGTGTTTGAATAACAAGAGCAATGAAACAGATTTCAATGATAACGAGCATGCAACAGAATGGAGACAGAACAAGGACACGACTACTTAGTGCGACGATGTTTACTCACCAAAGACGAACCAGCAATGCTGTTCACGTTGGTGGTCCTTCGCTTCTCGTGGGTAGGCACAGCTTCGTCACCCTCTCCGACGATTTGAATCAGGGTGAACTGGGGGCGGGGGGGAACTCCGAACTTTGCATCCTCGCGAGAGCCCACGATGATGCTGGGGATGATACTGCTTGGAAGAGGCAGACCGAAAAGCTTTCCAGGGTGGGTATATTCGGGATGGGCGAAGTTGAAGTGCTGTTCCATGTTGTACCTCCAGACGGCAGGTTGCCAATCTGTCTCTTTGGCACGCGGAAGGAGTGGACATAATCGACAAATAACTGGTACATTGCGACATGGTCGCTTCTTCGAACCCTTGTCTGTGTACGCAAACTTGATCCGAACCTTCGAAGGGCAGTCCGTATGCATCTCGACACCGTGTGACGAAGTAACCTTGAGCTTGACTGCGCATTCCAAGTGTTTGGCTTGAGAGTGACCGCAAAATCCACAAGGGGACAGATGAGCGACAGGCGAGATCAAGGCTTCTTCGATCCCTCAGACGGCTCGAAGAATGTGAGTGCCCATGTGTGAGTGGATGTCGTCAGTTGACTCGTTGCATCGCGGGCAGATGATTGCGACCGGGTTCGTATTTGACAAGTGAGATGTTACTCCATCGCAACAGAGACCAGGTGAACCTAAACGGTGATGGCCTGTGAGCATGAGACGAAGACGAGGGACATTGTAAACTTACTGTCCCTCAAATGATATGGTAACTCCTGGGTTGCGTTCAGGCGAACCAACGCAACATCAGACACTGGGATCTTCTTCTCCACTATCCGTGCCCATATCGGATCCACCGCTGCCCGAAGAGCTTCGTGACTGAGCGACCATGTTAGGTCATGAGTGTTGATCTCCTTCACGAGGTGTGTGGATGCGGTGACGACGTCAAGCAGTGACAAACAACCTTCTGAAGAAGGCCCTTGTGACGAGTCGGCGCAAACGCCACCACCCGCCGACCGCACGATCACGCGCTCCGGCATAGGAGGTGGACTTGGACAGTTGAACAACAGTTGGTTGGCGATATGATTGTGAGGTCTCGCCAGGCCATGCAAGGTTTTGACCCTTTTGCTGATGGTCGTGACTAGAGCAGCAGAGCTAAGCGTGATTTCATCGGGAGCTGGTGATTGAGAGGGAAGTCGGACAATGAGTTTTTGTAGACCACGGCTGATGGGTGTCTAATGCAAGTGAATCGGTGCGTAAGAACTGAACGGTGTTTGGGCTACTGACTGGATCACCGCCCGCTCTCTGAATTACTGACGCAAAAAGGGGTCGAAAGGAAGCTTTTGACCCTGGTTGAGTACCCAACTCTGCAAAATCTCGAGCGGAATCGCATCCTCCGGCGCACGCTTTGCATCCACTGTTGTCATCGACAAGCCAAGTCCCCGTAACGTCACAGCGTCGACTGGCGTCAAAGGAAACCCGAACGACGACCCCGAAGCCGCCGCAGGGCTGAAAAAATCCTCCGACTCCGAGGCCACCGAGACCGTAATCTGGGACGGCGTCGCCGGCATCGAATCCCGACCCGCCGACGATCGAGCCTCGCCGTACAGACCCCGTCGCGTGCCGATCAATATCATACACGTCGTCTTCGTCTTCCTCGTCCCCATCAAACTCGTCGCTGCTGCCATGCACTCCCGGATCGTCCGTACCCATCCATCGACCTTGAGCGCGTTGTCCTTGCGCCTCTGCAGATTGATCCGGCCCTCGAGACACTTCAACGCTTCGTCCACACCCCCATCTTCACCGTCCTCGCTGAGTGAATCGATGATCGCGTTCACCTGCCACTTTGGATGCCGTTCCCCAGGCCCCGCCACCGAGTGACACCGCCGAGTTCTCCGAAGCGACCGAATCACGCGTATCCCCATCGACGACACGCTCTTTCCCGACCTCTGAATAAACTCGAAATCCAGACGTAAAAGAAGCTTCCGCGGGACCATCCTCAACCCAGGCGGCGGAGGCACGTTTGCATTCTCCATATACAACTCCAAAGACGTATCCAACAACTCCAAGTCATCGATCGACACCAGGTCAAACCACCACGGCGGTTGCGCCTGTACCTGCGCCACCAACAAGTTCTGTCTCGACCGCGAAGACAAGATCGAGTCAAACGATTCCGCAGAGTGCATCCGCGTAGACAATGTCACTCTCGAGACCGCGGGATACGGAAGACCTGTGTGACACCCATCCCCGACCCACCATCGCCCTTTCGGTGTGCTCTTCTTCCTCTTCGGACACTTCGGACACGGACCTTAGGTGATGAGAAGACAAACTCGCGCTTGGGACCTTGCCTTCGTCCACATGTGACGCGACGCCCATCAGTGACTCTGTCATCTTAGTCTCCCCATTCGACGTCACGAGCGACGGCGGCTCAATCATCTTCAAATATTGCTCCAAGCCACCGCGCACACCCCGCTTAGCTCAAGGTCAAACACCGACACGTTCGCAGGGACAGCGATCCCCGTGTACACCGTCTGTCGCGAGTCCAACACACGTCTTCACCTCCCCAGATGTCCGATCGTCTTGATGGACACGCGAGAGAGCGCACGTTGCGGAAACGTCCTGGGCGGTGGAGACTGTGCCAAGATAGGCGCCGCGCCCGGGGCGACCGAAATACCGGCTCGGCTCTGTTGGAGAATATTGCACTGAAGGGGTTGTTGGAGAATGGCAGTCGATGCGGGAGCGATCGCGCTGGCCCTGGGCGGTGGCGCAACGCCGCGTGACGACCCAAACGCAAACGCAAACGCGTTCCCTGATTCCCCACCACTCCCAAGGAAGCCCCTCTGGCGCAAAATCGGGACCTGCGTCCGAGTCGTCTTGGTCTTTGGAAATCGCCTCTGCAAACGTTTCTCCGAGGACGTTAGTCTCGGTCGGGATACTCTGGTGTGCAGAGGACGTGCCAGAACGACAGCGTGTATGTGCCTCTTTACGGTCCTTGACGACCTTGACCAAGTTGCGCACGATGCTCTGCGACCTTGCCAGTTTAGCATCGATCACGAGGCCGTTGCATAGGGGAAACTCACCAATCCATCCTGGTGTCGCTTCAACACCGGATCCTTGACCAATGTGTTCCGCCAACTCGCCAACAACAACCGGCAAAAAGTCCATCACAAAGAATGTCAACAACCAGTACCAAATCGCGATAAATGTTCGAACCCTCACGATCTTCCTCGCCAAATCATCGTGTTTGGTCCACTCAAACTCCGATGGAATCGACAAATGACAGGTCGACGGCAGAACGGCAGAGATGTATGTACGATACGTGTGGAAGAAGTTGAGGTTCGTCGTAATTGAAATCGGAGGTCAATTGGGCGATCCAACGCTCGATAGTGGCAGCGAGGAGAACGCGACGGCTGTTCGTGTGGCGTTGTGGTCGTCTGTGGAGATACGCAGGTTGGGGCTGTCGACGGAGGGTTTGCCACGGTGGGAACCAGTTGGAGAGACTGTTTTCAGACAGGGAGACTCATCCGAGCTTAGCCAGATCAACTCCGCATATGATATGCCTAGAGCACCGCCCCATCACACGTTATAACCACTCATCAAATATGACGACATAGACTCTATTCACAGTGATAAGTACAAAGTGTAATAGTAGCAATCCGAATCCTTGGCCAATCCGATGGTAACAAGCAAGAGTAGTGGTGATCCACAAAAGCAGTCTTGGAAGCGCGAAAGCGATGTGGCGAGTAACATGACTGCTGGAAACCGCAGACGGTATGTTAGCGAAACTAGCTATCGAGAGAATGTCCCTAGGCGGCAGGTAAGTCGGGCAGAACAGCGAGTTCGGCCTGGGTTTAGTGCGGCCACGCTTTGCTGCTCTAGCTGTGCTGGGTGACGAGTGTAGTTTGCTTCTTGCCTGAACTGAACTTGTCTTCTCGCTTGACCCTAACCTAACTAGCTGGGGCCCAGGCTGGGAAATGGCTTGTAGGGTTATTAAGCCGGGGACCTTTGACGCATCCCCTGCTTCCGACGACGATCAACACGCCGTTGATTCACTTGGAGGACCAGTCGTAGTTACGCGTTTGCGCATTGAACTCCGTTCCGTGCTGACCGGATTGCGAAAAACGAAGTGGATTCAGGCTTACCTATGGAAAGCAGGACGCTCACTTCTGCCGTCCGAAGTGCTTCTTTTGTTTGTGGTCGACTTGGACACGAGACACCACATCGCTTATAGGATTTCATACATAAAAAAGGTACATCATCAAGAAAGGATTTTTGTATGGACCATCAGTGTGATTCGCCCTCCTCCACTCAACCGCTTCCCCATAATTCCCCATGTCCGCCGGGGGTGGGCTAGGAGGAGCGTGCGCGTCTGTGCTCGCACATCTACGTGGTGAGCAAGGGGGCGCGAGGTGGCGACAGCGACGGCGAGAGAGGGGGTGCGAGGTGACGAGGGCGCACAACAGTTTTTCAAGACAGCGATCGAGGTAGGGACAACGTCCCCACCATATGTGGCTTGCAATATAACCAGAGCGTCCTGCAAGATGACGTGGGAGGACTATGGGCACGGACAGCAGTTTTGCAAGACGGCGGGAACGTACTACTGCGGTAATGCACTACAAGACGGCAGGGCAACGAGGGAGGGATGACAAGCGCAGAACTATTGTATTTCCTGAAAGATGATGTAACCGTAGTTATCGGAAGTCCTGCAAACACGTTCCAGGATGTGGTGGCTGCCCATGGATTCATCTTTGGTTTCACAAGTCCTTCGAACCCGAGAGGCGTAGAAAAAGTACTAGCCCTCGGGCTCTGATGGCCCCGCTGAGAAAACGGCTGGTTCGAGACTAGCTAGCCCTCGATCGACCGCTTATAGCCGCATTTGTCACTTTCGAGCTTCTACTAGAGCCCTCGATCGACCGCTTACATAGATTCTAAGAGACTACCGCCATCTGAGATCTGAGCGTGAATTTACGTTGTTTCAACCTTCAACGGCATTTCTCAAGTGTCTCAGCAGAGGCTTTCTAAACGGGGCGCCATTATGGTCCATAACGGCTCGCTTAAAACTGTAGATTGGTAGGGAGAAAATAAGGAACGCTGCTTGTGGGTAGGCCCATGTCCGATTCAGCACTGGGTCTTCGGTTACTTACTGAGGTTGAGGTGGACCTGCACATACCGCTTAGCTGTATAGTCCGCTTTCTAATCACAAAGGCGCATTTTAGCTCCATCGGTTTCTTCTATAAATCCATGCTGTTGGGTTCTGACTTCCACTAGTGATTACTATCATATTGAATATGTCAGACAACATTCCTCGCGAAACCCCCTTCATTCCCCGTCCGGACGACGACGTGACGCTCTGGGAAGTGAAGGAGATCACTGCGGAAAATGCCAGTAAATACAAGGTCGCCTGGTCCGGCGTAGATCCAGACAACGGAAAACCTTGGGCACCGAGCTGGGTCAGCAAAGCTGACTGCACAGATCACGCCGTAGCTCAATGGGAGGCGAAGAAGAAGGGGAGGATGAAGTTGAAGAATGCGGGTAGTGGAAATACCAGAAGTAAGTTTGGCTAGCATTCGTACCCTCTTCTGATTGTTAATGGTTTCCGTTGAAGGCACCAGCAGCCCTACAATCGAGCAACAGGCCAGGCCTGTTGAAAAGCGCAAACGGCAGAGTGAAGATACCCGGGACGATGACTGGCTACAAGACGTCAGCATGAAATCTAAGAAGCGCGTGTCTCAGATTCAGCGGCCTCGCACTGCCGGTGCAAATAACCCACCAACTGTTCAAGTACCTCCAACAAACTTGAAGATTGGACCACCTCGTGGCGCAAAGCGCAAGGGCCAGCCAAAACAAGCTGCTACCGATACGTCTTCATGCGCATGCATTCAGAAACCACCCCAACTTGAAGCGACACCCACGGCTGCGTCTTTCGCCGTCCCTTCCTCTTGCGATAAGCCCTCCCCGATGTGCCCAATTCGCCTCCGTCAAGAAGAAGAAGAGAGTTCTGAGGATGACGCAACTCGCTCCCATGAAGCACCATCCATTTCCACCGTGATCGACCCGGATAGAATTGAGAGGCGGAAGGATACTTCTGGCGGCTCCCACTCGTCTCCACACGCTCCGAAAGATTGGGAGATCCCGCTTACTTCCAAATCGACTCCTATGGACATGATGGAAAGAGCGAGGAGTGATCTCGATGTTTCTCGAACGGAGTTGCTGCCCGCCCTGGTTCTAACTCGCTCCCGGGAAGCACCGTCCATTTCCACCGTGATCGACCCGGATAGAATTGAAAGGGGAAAGGACACTTCTGGCGGTTCCCCGTCTCCACGCGCTCCGAAAAATCGGGAGATCCTGCTTACTTCCAAATCAGCTCCTATGGACATGATGGAAAGAGCGAAGAATGATCTCAATGTTTCTCGAATGTCTTCTCCGCCTACCCTGGAAAAGGTAGTTCTAACTCGCTCCCAGGAAGCACCGTCCATTTCCATCGTGATCGACCCAGATATAATTGAGAGGGGGAAGGATACTTCTGGCGGTTCCCCGTCTCCACGCGCTCCGAAAAGTCGGGAGATCCTGCTTACTTCCAAATCGACTCCTATGGACATGATGGAAAGAGCGAAGAATGATCTCGATGCTTCTCGAACGTCTTCTCCGCCCACCCTGACAAAGGTAGTAGTTGTTTCCGATCATCCCAATCAAATTATGACATGGTTGCACCCAGGCCCCTCCCTCTTCATCGTATCCATCACTCTTCCAGAGGATTGAAGAAATCAAAGAGCTGCAGTTTGGAATTAGCACGGCCTCGAACGCCACATTGAAACTTGCACTAGAGGTAATGGAAATTTGCGAATTTGCGTTGCAGTCCACCTCTGACATCATTCCTGCAGAAAGCTCCACTCTGCCTCGGCAGCATGGAAGAAATTCAACGACTCCAGTGTGAAATTAGTATAGCTTCAAACGCAGCATTGAAGCTGGTGCTCGAAGTACTTGGAAGGTAATAGATACAAGTGATCCCTTTGGGCGTTGCATTTTGTTGCTCGCGATCATGACGCACGTGTGGAGGTGCTACTACAAATAGTCTGGTTGCTTCTATTTGGTGTTCAATTCCTACGTTATAGACGGATGAGGCAGACATGAAGGACCTCCCCGCACTCCGCCTTGCTGACCCCAAGCCCCAATGACAATGGCAATGATCATAATGTAGTGATGTGCCGGGCCCGGCCTGGTGTAAGGGCTTCAGGGGGCTTGGGGCTCGCTTTTGGGAGTGAGGGCAGGGTGTCGAGTATCGGATAGAGCGACGACGACGACTGTGCGAGCTGGTGAGCGTCCGAAGCCGTCAGATACGATACACACGCCCGGAGCGTGGCGAGTCGGACCTACGTACGATCAACGCGATCAAATGCGGTCAGAGAGGGAGCGTGTCATGGGACGTACGTCGACGCTCTGAGCGTCTTGCAAAGATGGAGAGCACACCGTCGGTTTGGAGATCGATGACGAGATTTGGACAGCCGGAAAATACGCGGAATGCGCATTCGCGAAAACCGCCCGTAAAGCATTCGAGTGAAGGCATGATGCGTGACAAGGATCTAGCGCATAGATCAAGTCCATGCTGGGGTTCAAAAGGACTGGAACCGCCACCGCGCGGTTCGCTAGGAGACGCCCGTGCAGGAGTTTTTCCTACAAGAACCTCGCGGTGTGGCTATCCTACACGCTATGACGCAATCAGCGAACCGTCGCAATGAGAGAGACAAGGGACATACGAGAGCACTCAAGAGGTTGTCCAACAACACAGCGCGAGCAAGCGCGACTCTGAGAACGGCAATTAGCGTACCGCCATATCCGAACCACACCTTTCCTACTCACCAAGCCTTTCGTCCACTAGAAAAACTCACACCACTAGGTAAGACGTTCGATACACTGCACGTATTTCATCGGACGAAACCCACCTTGCGCCAATCTCCATCTGGTCTCCAATCTCGAGAATATTCAAATTGGCGTTAGATCTTTTCTCGTTGTATGGGTATCCAAACGGAATATTATCCTCGATTGACTGGTGCCGCACCCAGGGTGATTGTACCGCGTAAGAGACGGGGTGCGTATTGCCGTATCCATCGATGTTGGAGGTGTTCTTGGACATGTTGAGTTTTCCGTTGGTGATCGTCATTTCACCCGACAGGTCCAGTGCCAGCTCAGACAATATGATCAACGTAAGCCCTTTGGCTGCTCTCGCGAACAAACTTGAAGCTCACTAGTAATGCTCACGGAATCGCACCAAAATACCCCGGAGTTCAAACCTGTCCTCCCCGATCGTAGACCTACTTGATAAACCCTGTTCCAACACTCGGTCTCCGACTGTCATTTGCGCCCGATGCGCCATTCTTAGTATGGTCGGTTTTCTTGCCCATCCTCCTCCTCCTCTGGCACCACTTGAACGTACCACCTTCAATCGCGAGGCCCTCATCCGCGGCAAGCGAATCTGCAGGCACCCTAGCATGGTTGCTTTTCAGTTCCACGCCGGTCTAATTGCAGATATGATAGATCCGAGTCCGACATGGCACGCGCGACATAGATACCACGTAACCCCATATCATGTCAATGATGTTGACGTTCCCCTCGTCGGTGTTTATGTACTATTACAGTTCCTACTTGCCTGGTATAGCCTCCGAATACAACAATTTCTTGCTAGCTAAACAGGCAGATTTGCAAGTTGGATGTGAGACAGAAAAGACCACCGGTTTGACCCCGGGTGCGGCGAGCGTAGCCTCACCAACTCGAAGTGTCGTGGTCGGACAACCCAACTTGCTTGTTACGATGAAATATCATCAAATATGAATGTCAGGGGACGAGTCAAAGAGAAATATGCATGACAGGACAACAAAATCTAACGATCTAACATCTTTACCCATGCATAAGTATAAAAACTCTGACAAGGGTCAGGAGCATCCGAGTCAGTCTAGTACGCCACGTTCCACGCGTCTGCAGGCCCAGCATTAAAATGGCCGTCGCGGGCGTACACGTCTCCACCCCGCGTCCCCGGCGATAATGCAACGGAAGACCCATCCTGTCGGTGCTGCTCCCCGACCAATTCCTCGACGGCGACCATCAAGTTGGTCTCTTCCCGATTGGATTCTAGTCGACTCCGTCCAAGGGCGACGACTCGAGTGCGCGGCCGAATTCCTCGCGAAGGCAGGGAGAGGAAGCGGGATGGAGAAGAGACAGAGGGAGACGACGAAGAGGGCGGTAGGGTAGATTAAAAGAACAGATACTCGTAAGACGTCGGGTTAGTACCGATCACCTTCTTGATCTGGTGATACATCTCCAGCTCCAGCGGGTTCATCGGCAAATTGAAGTGCATCTGTCTGGTACATCGTACATAAGCCAGTGTGTCCGAGATGATGGTGTACATGGGTGGTGCGAGTAGCGATGTGGATCGAGACGATGCAGATGCAGATGTGCCAGAGGCCGAGTGGTCACTACAAACAAGTTCCCCACTTGTAGCGCAGAGGTGGTCAGGAGGAATACTACCACCAAACGACCCTCCAACCATCTGTGACGTGCGGGGCTGCTGGTGTGTGTGTGGGGACGAGGCGCTGCCAGTAGCGCACTCGTGGCACGCTCTTGGCGAGGCTGACGAAGATGAGGACTTCGCTGGCATCGGGGTGAACCATGAAGATAGGGACCTTGTGCCGGAGAGATTGGGGGTAACGATGAGATCGTACTCCTCGGTGCTCGCGTCCTTGGAAATCAAGGAGGCGACGTATTTCGCCAAGCTGGGGACGACGGGGTGCTTGAGGACCTGGATGGTGAGAATCTTGGGTCTTTGACCACAGATATAATAATGCAAACCAGTAACTTACGAGGTTTTTGTCCTACCGACTCGGAAGCTGGGAGAGATGACGAATGAGGGATCGCCATTCTTCTCGAGATTCTTCAGGGTTCGATGAAAGCGACAGCAGTGCTGCTGACAACTGCTTCACCACCACTGTTGACATGTTTGAGGGAAGTGACGTTGAATGTGCCGAAGAGGTCTTGCGTCGCGCGTAAACCTAGCAAGTAAGAAGTTGGGTGCGAATGCGACTTCTGGATCCAAGCAACATTGGTCACGAACTTGAACCTTCCCTTCCCCCCCACCAACCTCCCACCACCACAACGTCGACAACAGTGGCGGCACCTGCCTCCCGCGCTCAATGGCGCACATGGCGACCAGTGGGCCACCCCGGGTGCGTAGATGAAAGGCACGGGCCTAAATACTTCAAACTGTAGCTTCTTCCGGGCGTTTCACCCTTCTCCCCAATCACGAAATTGCCTTATATATCGAAACTGATGCAAGGTGTCAGCTCCCCACTCACTGCCAAACCTTGCTGCTGAGCCCAGCTGTCCAAATTTAGGATTGGTCGACCAAAAACAAACCTGGCCCTGCTGGCCAATGGTACCCACCATACTAGTAAATTTCCCGTGGTGTGTCCCGCCCGTCGTGCGTGCAAGTGGCGCTCACGTTGGGCAGAACAATTCTGCTTCCCACCTCTGCAAGGTCGGCGGCATCACGTGTACGCACGTAGACACGTGATGCGATGTTTCGATCGATTCTCTCTCTCTAACTCACACCTGAGGCGGGCTGTGGCATGATCTCCAGCTGGGTGAGACCGCTAAGTTGTTGAGAACACACTGCAGCTTCCCTGACTGGTTTCCACTATATTTCATTCACTTTACTATCCACAGTGTGTGACTATCCCCGTTGTTTGTTTTCGTGGGGTGGTAGTGAGTGCCTCTCCTTGCTGTTCTAGTATCCTGCTGTTCACACGCACCGGCGCGCTCGCGAGTCACGGTTGGACTCTGGCGTCACACGTGGAACAAGAGGAAGGTGTCGACATGTTCTACTATGTTCAATGACGCTAACGGCGAAGTTATAAAACTCCCGAACCCGTCATCTGCGATCCCGCCCGTCTCACTTCTACGTGCGTGTTTAGACTTTTTTCTTCCCCTTTCCTCTTCCTTGCCTGTTTCTCCCGGGTCTCCCTCGTCGATCCCCGGTGTTTCTGTTTTTCGAATGCCATGGGGCCAACGATAACGCATCATCGATGACGATATCGATGACCCTCTCTTGTTTTGCTCGTACCATATACTGATCAACGTGTTACTACAGGTGTCGGATTCCCAAGTTCACTCCCCTCCATCCAACACCACCCGACAATCGTTCACCTCTCCATCCATCCTCACGCACTCCCCTCGGACGACGCACCGAGCAAAAAGAAACGGTTGAGCGTCGCCAGCTCGAGACGACTCTCGGGTGTCTGTGTTGGCGGTGGTGGCCCTGGTGAAGCCATCAACCTTTCGTTGGGTCGTGCATGCACACCATTTTGGTCACTGCCACTGCCTACTCCCTTCGACTGATATAGTTGGTAGTTCACCTAGACGATCCTGGAAAGACAGCGGTCGGGGTGGCGGTGTCCCCTGACGAGAGCTTTCGCAGGCTCGAAACTGCTGCCTATCTCAAGATCTCACCTCTCTGCCCGTCCCTGTGCGTATCGTACACGGCCCTAATCCTCGGAGAGGGGCGACTGACGAGCACAGCAAACGGACTCGACAGCCCATGTCGGCCTCTCCTTCGCACACTGACTAACCTCCGCTCCCCAGACTCCGACTTTCCACACGCTTCCAACTCATCTCTCGTTCACGCGCCATCATCCACCCCGCACACCTAGACAATCACTGCCATCCGTCCGCCTACACTGATCCCGCCACCCAGCACATCCCCCACACCCCCTTATCCTCATTACGACCCCCGCGACGCACTCGCGTCGCCCCAGACAGACTACCGCCCCCGTCACGATGCGCGCATGGGTCTCCCTATCGGGTCGTTCGCCGACTGGTCAAAGCCACCTCCGTTTGACGGCAGAAAGCCTTCATTCGATCGGTTGTTAAACATCCTAACTACCCACCTCTCCAAAATTGTAACCAATGCCGGGATCAAGACCGCTAGTTGTTGAGAGCCTTCATGCGTGTTGCTCGTTTCACGTTGCCGCGTTGTCTTTAGACTCGCAGTCACTCCAGATACCCGCATGATCCGTCATGCGAGTGATTCTTCCCAAGAAAGTGCGAGAGCAGTTGGGTTTGTTGGTTTAAAGTGCGGAAGGTTCGGAGGCCGTGGACAGTATGTGGCGCATCACTGTAGTGTGCGCCAACTTACACCCTCGTGGATTCGTACCAGGTCGTCCATCTACTGTGCAGTAGAACTACACGAATTCGTACCTGCATGTCGCCTATGTATCATAACTCCGTCGCAGGGTTCAATCATACTTCGTATACTTACTACTTTCTCATTAAAATGTCTGAATCTACTACCCAAGCAAGGTTTCGGCGGCAGTTCCCGAGTAGTAGTAAGGTGGCATCAAGTCCCAAGTATAAGTCTTCGTTCGTCAAGTTGAAGAATCTCTTGCATTCGGATGATACCCAGGTTATGATGGCGGCCTTTGTGCGTTGTCATATCTCTCCCTCCTTACTACCTGCTGACTCCCCTATAGGCAGCCACCTTCGAGTGGGCTGACAATGGTGAATTTAACTCTCGCGGGGTGCACCCCGTTCCCGAATCGGGCGTCTTAACGATCGAGTCGGGCGCGTCGAGTGCGGCCCACCCGCTTGCTATTGCCGCCATCGCCATATTCGATGCCTGATATTTCCAGTGAAATGCTGAGAAGGCGATCTGCAGGGTGGTCTTCGATCACCACCTGGCTTTTCGCAGGACCCCATCTTCCACTTCCCTCTTGGCCCAGTCCGTTCTTCACCCGCCTGATCTCCCGGCGGTCTTCTCCGGTACCTTTGAATCAGATACTTGGCGATGCCGACAGTTACGTCTCGATCGCAGCCAGGGCCTGCCAGCCTTCGTTTGGACCTCTGAATGCGTCTCGGCACGTTTGCTCCAGAGCTGGCCAGTCCAGGATAGCTCCAGACCATACCATCGCAGTGGCGGAGTCGGCACCATTCTCACTCCACCTCTTTCGATCACCTGCCCAGTTCAAGACCGTGACATTCTCTTGCAAGGATGGCCTCTCGCTCTCAAGGAGCTAGGAAAGTAGTCATCGACTGCGTCCTCATACCCCCTCTTCCCCCTCACTCCACCCTTTCTGATGCCAGTTTGCCCCCGTCCGAGAAGCGGGCATTCATTAGAAGTCCTAGTCTTCCCGGCCAGGACTCCCCCGAAGTGGCTCATCACCTGCCATCCCCGGGTTTATTTTCTCTGTCACTTCCATCCTCGCCCAGCCCAGAGTCAGATGAAGACCATAGTGATTTTGAGGAATTGGATTCTGCATCCACGTCGGATGCTGAATATTCTGAAGCATCATCTCCGGCGGCATCCCAGTTGTTAGCAAGGAAGCGACCCCAGAAGGGCCTCGGACCAAGACAAGCATACCCCCAGAAAAGAATTCGAATGCAGGCTTCTAGGGGAGATGCTGGTTATCCAGCTGAATTGAGCGCTCTCTCCAGTACTCTTCCTGTTGGCTTCTGCAGCTCTACGCCCTATTGCCAAGAGAAATCCCATGTCGACCCCTCCAATGGCTGCCCTTCAACCCCGGTCACTCACTGTGCCATCTTGCATAGGCTCCAGATGTATTTTGGCCCACACGGATTCGTTTGCGAAAAATGCGGCCAGATATACCCCCCTGGATATCTTTATTCCCACATTCGATCCAAATACCATGCTAAGGACCTCGATGTGCCCTCTAGGGGGAAAAAAGCGAAGCAGGTCTACCAGATCATTGTCAACCATCTCCTCACTTCGCACGGCGCTCAAGAGGATTCCATGTTTGATCTTCCTCAATCTCTTTCCGATACCATCCCTGGGCTGACTCCGACTCTTTCGTATAAATGTCCTATCTGCTCTACCCCCCGCTGGTTTAAGTGGAAGTCGCTGTGCTGCCACTATATCAAGGAGCATAGGGATACAGTTCACCCTGACAAGCAAACAGTGCAGGCCCGGTACATCATTAGACCCTACAGGCTAGGGATTATGGAAGGAGACGGAGGCCGCTCAGAACTCAGCAATACTGTGATACTTCTTCCTGAAGACTGGAGTCCTCGAAACTCCCAATCTCAACGTACTCAACGTGCAGTCCCTCGCGAACGCCCACCCGCCACGACCAGCGCCTCCCACTTGGTGGCCATTGGATGGCCAGAGTACCTCGAGAGCCTTAAAGATGCCGACATTCGATGTTTGATGCAGTTGGTGGAAATGCCGGCCGCTGAGAAGGATCTTGTGACCTTCCCACCAAGGCGAGCTGCGTTGGAGAGGGGTATGGGCCAACTAAATAAGTTCTTGACCCGGTACCTCAAGGATGCCAATGACTTCCTTGAAACCTGCCACCCTTCCGTTCGAAGGGCAATCACTATCGGGTAAGAGTTGCTCTTGCAACCTAGGCTTTCAACAGTACTTATTATTTCTCTGAAGCACCAAGGCTCACTTTCGAAAGTTATCAGATAAAACATATGCCGGATACCGCAGAATCATGATGAAAACTCTGTGCCTCTTGCTTCGGTTCCGGTACTTTTCTCGACTCAAAGATCAGCAGCATTCGAAGCAGCTTGGGAGCTTTTTTGTAGCGTCGAGCAAGGAGCAAGCAACGGCCACTGACAAACTTTACCAGCATCTCATTGCTGCTGACGGCGAAGATGACGATGCCCTCAACCCCTTAGTTCATGATTTGCTTGTAACCCTTGTTCACCACGAGATCTGCGGCACCGGTAAAATGGAGTGCCCCACCGATCAGGCACTCTTTCTGCTCTCGCTCAGGGCCTCTGCTCTCGGAACCCTCCAATTCCAGACTGCAAATCAACTTACCCACGACTGCGCTATTTTCCAGTACTGGTTTTTTACCACTGTTGTTCACATCGCACGATTGGAGGCAAGCTCTCAGGACGGATTCGTTTTTTTCAGGGACGAAGAATTGGATGATCGATTGATGGCTTCTGAAGCATTATTGACCAACCAAAGTGATGAGGAAGCACTAACTAGCGCTCGAGGATCTGCCAGTGTGGTAGGTAATGGCGACGGCGATCTGGAAGACGCAGAGGCTGAAGAAGAACTGGAAGAGGAGCTAGAAGAAGAGCTAGAAAGGGGGCTAGAATTGCCAATCGGAGAAGAGCAGATTTCTGCAACCAGCATCCTCAGGTAGACGTTCAGATTCAGCATTGTCTATGCCCGAGTCTAACCTTGCTTCCAGGATTATCCACCGCGAGAAAGAGAAATGGCTCCAAGCCACTCCAGGTTGTGATCATTTCACACCGTACGATCGCTTCAAGTCCATCTGGTACAATGTTGGGCCCACTGCCTTCAAGGAGAGTGCCGCCATTGGTCATGGATTCCAACCCGATGGATCTACCATGCTCGTGGATGCAGCTAGAGAAAGCCACCAGATCAATATGATGGATATCGGAGCAGAGGCTCGCCGAATCATTCTGGAAATCGAATCTTTGCTGCGGAAAAGTCTCCCAGAAGGAACCAAGCACCTCTTCACCTCTGTTGCCATTCTTTCGGAACTTTCAGATGACCTCAGGGAAGCGTCTTCAATCTTCCACCAGAATCCGAATCTCTTCGAACCAGTTATTGTCGAAGTAGCAGGAGCTCTTTTGCCATCTTTCAGTGGCGAAGAAGGAGTTCGGACGTGGTTGAAGAGCAATGATCAGATACTCTCTCGTTTTATGGTTGCAATTGCTCTCACCTGCGGAGTTCCTCCACGAGCGTTTCAGTTTGCCTCACTCCAGTTTGATCAATGCCTGGAAACAGACACCAGTCGGGGATTATTTCTGATCGACGGCAACTTAGCGATTGCAAAACCTGCAGCAAAGCAGTTGAACCGGTCCAGGCAAGACTGTTTGTGGTTCCTGCCATTTTCTCTCTCAGCTTCCCTCGTGTTTTACTTGGGAATTCTTCGGCCAATTATTATCCAGGCTCTCCTTCTCCTTAGAAAAGAAGTCGTCCCCCAAAAGACCTATATTTTTTGCTGCACGTTCCCAAAGGTCGGCAAATCCTACTCATGGACTGGTGATGAAGTCGCAGAAATGTTTCAAAACCACACGAGGGGATTGAAGTTCAATCTCTCCGTCGGGCTCATTCGACAACTCTATACAGCTTTCTTTCGCCAATATTTTCCAGACCTTTGTGCTGGTGGAGCGCAGGAGGACTCATTGGTGGACCGGCAGGGCCAGCACCGGTTCTACACAGGCCACCGACACTATGGGATGATAATAACAAGCGTCCCGCGCTCGCTAGGAATTGATCTAGCAGAAGCTAGGAAAATGGGTGCAATGAGCCAGCTTTTGCACGTAATCTTTGGGTTTCGTGCCGCCGATGATCACTTCAAGTTGCTTTTGGAACGATCTCACTTTATGCCTGTTTTGCAGCATCAGGCATACGCTCTAGGTGCAGCTCGCACGCTAGTGGTTTCCGAGTACAGCATTTCGTCTGGCGGTGCAGGACCCAGAGTGGTTCTTAAAGCGCGGGCTCTTTTAAATGACCAGCCTTACTTCCAACTGGTAAGCCCTTACCCTGATTTCAGTAGGTCTTATTGATTCCTATCACCTATCCAGCCCCAGAAGCAGGGTGAGAAATTTGGAGACGAAGTACTTGTCCAAGTTCTCCATGCGCTACTTTTTGGTGAGGGAGGTCCTGGTCCATTTGACCAAACACCACCTGGCGGATACCATATATCTGATGCCGCCCAAGCAGTATCGTTGGTGAGCTGGTCCTTTCTGACTTACTTGCCAAGTTGTCTAATTGGACATCTAGGTTATCCATGCTATTGAGGAATGGACAGGTGGTAATCATCGCCAAATCTGCAGGAAATCAGATCTATCAGCCGAAGAACATTTTAGGGCCTTGCATAAGCGTGCAGAGAGTATGCTTGAAATAGCTAAGAATCAGTGGCCTGAAGAATGGTATCGATTTTCCGAGTCTGTTCGGACTTATCATCCTCAGCAATGGACAAGGAGTTGGAGCTTAAGGGGTCTCCCACAAGTGGCAGGTTAGAGTCTGGAATTCACTCGGTGTGTGCAGGGAAGAGAGGTCCATTGCGTAGCTACAGGGAAGTGGTAATGTAATACAGCTGCGTAATGATGAGAAGCACAACGCTGCGCGATCAAGCTTCACATGCAAGGGCACGTACTACACTACACGCGAGTTCAACTGTAACGGTATCTTTGTGCGTCGAGCACCGCGGTCACGAGCGGAATACCCCAGCCGCAAACTCAGGCTGTACGTACCCTTGGTACGCTTGGCCCTGAATCTTGGTTCGTCGACAAAGTTGAACGAGTTTGCGGCAGAGGCGATCGACTCGGGGGACCCGTAACCCTCGGGGTGGGCGTTCCTGATACGGCTGAAGACAGTTTCAGGACGGTTGTCGAGAATATTCTTGCGTTGCTCTGCTTGGATGCAAGGCGAAGCACTAACCATGGATGTCATGCAACGGCGCAGTACATTGGAGAGGGACCCAGTGAGGAGAGACTCCCGAACGCCATTTGACCGCTGTGGTCGACACGACGACTAACTACAGTATTGTATGGAAGTCCGGACCATCGTGCTCTACTTCGACGAACGACGCAGACTCCGCAGACTTCGGCAGATTTCGGCATGTGTATAAGGGATTTGAGTTGCCCACTTTTCGTCGAGACCCTCGATCACCGCCTCGGCCGAAGCAAAATGTAAGATAAGATGATGGTCGATAGCCCAAGATAAGATTGTACATTGGAATACAAGATGTTCGAGCTACTCCTACTCCGAGTCTGAACTCACAATCACGGGATCCAATGCCTTGCCCTTGCCCTTTCCACTTCTTCCGAAGGGTGATAGCTTGAATCCTGGCCATTTGCAGAACTCATTGCAGATGTGCTCCGCCTCGAATACCTCTACCGCCCTCTCCAAATTCCCTTCACAAAATAAGTCACGTCCGACATTGCTAAACACATAGTTAGTTACATCCAGCCAGATCACAATGAATTGCACTCACGGATGGGTAAGTATCTGAGGGTCCGTCAAGAGTGAGATTGTGCCTATCCACGAGAACAATCAGCCTATGCCACGAAGTGTCAGAGACACTTACCTTGGTAATCGGAAACATATGCTGAACCTGACAGTATTCAACCATGAACCACACAGTGGTTCCGGTGGTTCCGAGTTTCCCACGCCCTTCCGAACTCGGAAGGGCCAAAGGTATTTCAGCAATGACTGGAACCGCTTCCGGAAAGTTCTCATGCCCTTCCAAACTCGGAACCATCGGAAGCACTTTAACCATTTGACCATTTCATATGTTCACTTAAACCTTTCACTTCCTTTTGTTACAGCACCTATTACCATACATTATAAGCTTCATTCAGGCCCATCAGGTGGCTTAATACGAGTATACCTCTGACAGTATTCAACCGTGAACCACACAGTGGTTCCGGTGCTTCAAAGGTCTCATTTTGGAAGCACCATTTCGGAACTGCTTCCGAGTTTCCCGCGCCCTTCCGAACTCGGAAGGGCCAGAGGTATTTCGGCAATGACCGGAACCGCTTCCGAAAAGTTCTCGCGCCCTTCCG
>JBBPSD010000383.1:0-27122 GCA_038093415.1 Xerocomellus chrysenteron | reverse complement strand
CTAATGGCGGATATGGCGGCGGTGGTGGTGTCATTGCATCGGTATAAGGTATATTGTGTAGAGGAAGCAACGAAGTTGGCCGCGACCGCGAGCTGGTATACGCGCTCAGAGATGAAAGACGAAAGAGAAATGCAACGGTATCACTCACGACGTCGAGACATAACCGAATGCGCTCATGGGGGACTGTGGAGGGTAGGTATAGGATGGGCTGAGAGGCTCCGAGGGCTGGAGAGTATCTGGGTTGAATGCATCGGGATGTGTAGGCAATGCGGGAGATGTAGTTGGGAGGGAGAAGGCTTCGTCGGTGCTTGACATTGCTTGACCTCGTCGCAGCGACTGCTTGGTGCCACCGGCGAAGAAGTTGGCCAGCCAGTTCATCGTTGTCGACGGCAGAGAATGGCGTGACGAGTCGCGGACAGTCGATGCAAGGATTGTTGAGGGTCAAAGCAGCACTTGACAGTTACTGTACTTGGCAGACGCTAGCCTTGACTGAGTTGGGACCTTCGTGTTGCTAGGTTCTCCTACTCGAGCGCGCTTTCGTCAATTTTCATCATGCATGCTCCACAAAACGGCATCATGCGCAGTAAGTTACTATAGACTCCTTACACGTGCGAGTACCGAAGCGCGAACAGCCTTCTGGCGTGATAAATACTGCTGAATATGCCTCCGAGGTGCATGGAGGATTGTCACCAACTTATTAATACAGTACATGCCCGAAGTAACACCTGCGACTCATCATCACCAGTGACCACCGCAGCCCTCCTAGATCCGCATTTGCTTTAGGTTCTTAGAAATGATAAAATCACAACCCGTCTTGGCGCGGATTTCATCGATGGTCACGTATGGCGCAAATTCTATAAGGTGAAGTTCGCCATTGTGCCTGTCCACGTCGAAGGCCGCGAGATCTGTGACGATTTGGCTGACAGCACGAGCACCTGTGAGGGGAAGCGTGCATTCTTTCAGGATCTTAGGGCTGCCGTCTTTCGCGCAGTGCTCCATGGCTACGATGACCCTCGTCTTGTCTGGGTTCGATACGAGGTCCATAGCACTACCAATACCTCGTACGTCTTGAGCACCCATGGCAATTGACGTTCAAGTAGACGCGACTCACCTTTCACAAGCTTGCCCGGGACCATGAAATTTGCAATATTACCACACCCAGACACCTGCATAGCCTGCTGGAAAGTCAGAATACATCATCTCAGGAAAGACTCGGGGCATACACCAAGAATAGTAACATCAACGCGGCCGCCGCGAAGCATGCCGAAGGAGTCAGCCGAATCTGTCAAGTTCGTCAGTCAAGCCACATGGTCCAGTAACCGCAAGCCTTCCTGCTTACCGAATATGGATGCACCAGGCAATAGTGATACAGTTTCCTTTCCGGCGTTTGTAATGTCTCTATGAAAAGCTCGGGTAGGTCAGTGAGTGCTAATTAGAAATGATCATAGGTCCTAACAGATCAACCTTAACCTCCGGTGGGAATGGGCCCATTCCCAGGATACCATTCTCGCTCTGCAACCAAATCTTGATGCCAGGACGGAGGTATTTGGTGACCAGAGTGGGAATGCCAACACCGAGGTTGACGTAGAAGCCATCCCCTATTTCTTGCGCAGCACGTCGTGCTATTCTGCGACGAGTACTCTGCTCGACCTTGGGATCTTTCGTGCCACTCGCGGACGGCGGAGGAGCAGTAACCAGAATTTTGAACTGCTTGGGATCTGTGCATTTGACAATTCGATCGACGAAGATACCAGGACAGTGAATCGCGTTCGGCGACAGTGTGCCGATGGGCACAATCTCTTCAGCCTGCGCGCAATATGAGGCAAACGACCAAGATACAACATTTCTTTACATACCTCTACGATGGTGAGCTTCGCGTTCCTTGCCATAATGTTGTTGTAGTTACATATTGGCCACATATTTGATGCGAAAACCTCAGATCGGCGGCCGGAGAAGCTCACAAGCCCCAAACCCACCTGAACACCAGGTTTTCAGCTTCATCCGCATTCCAGGCGTGCACAAAGGCAGTGTCACCCGCGATCGCTGGTTCCATGACGTATCGCTTCCCATCAAATACTCTAAACTCCTTTTTGTTTCCTTGAATCTTAACGCCGTTTTTAAATCCGCCCGCATTGAAACGGATGGGTATTCCGCCAGTTTCAACAGTTGTGGAAGCTCCGGTGGGCGTGAAGAACGCGGGTACACCTGCAGCGTGCGCTCTCATGCGTTCTACCAGAGTGCCTTGAGGCACGAGTTCTAGCGATAGCTTGCCATCTAGGTACATCTTCTCTAGGTATTTGTTGCTAATCAGAGCCAATGGACGCGTTACTGGCACAAAGTACAGAAGGGACGGGACTGACCCTCCGAGGTATGAAATAACCAATTTATCCAGATGTCCTGCCAGTGACTTGAGTATCTTGACTAGAAATTGTCGGCTAACATGTCACACCAGCTACGAAATGCCACCTACCCAAACCCCCTTCACCCGAGCCCGCGTTACTTAAGACAGCTGTGAGCCCTGTCACATCTTTCCTCTTCGAAAGAGTTCACGGCTTTCCTCGGTAACGCTTCTCTGAGGCGGCACCACGTGACACACTGGACCAGACCGATTGGTCAGCTTCAGACTACGAAGTAGAATTGTGCATCGATCAAAATGCCACTGAGATAGTGAAATGGATGATGGTATTATTACAAAAATTACAATGATCTTCGAGATCTTTCACGTACGAACAAAGGGTAATCACAATCTGCTCAGATCTCGCGAGACCTTGAAGTCGCAGCCTGTCTTTGCCCTGACTTCTTCCAAAGTAGTTCCTTCTTGCAGTTCCACCAGCTCCAACACGCCGTTCTTCCGGTCCACATGGAAGACGGCGAGTTCAGTGATAATCTGGCTCACGGTCCGTGCTCCTGTAAGGGGAAGGCTGCATTGCTTAAGAATCTTCGGGCTTCCATCTTTCGCACAGTGTTCCATTACTACGATTACCTTGGTCTTGTCGGGGTTAGAGACAAGGTCCATGGCTCCACCAATACCTGCGCAGGGAGCATGACTGGTGAGAAACAAAGTAGAGGGTACACATGGTTTTGGACATGTACCTTTGACCAGTTTACCGGGAATCATGAAATTGGCGATGTCACCAGCCTGAGAAACCTGCATGGCCTGCCAAGCAGATAGACATATAAGCGAGAGCGAACAAGAAACAAGGTCAGAAAGACTTACACCCAAGATTGCAACATTGATGTGGCCGCCACGAATCATTGCGAAAGATTCGCTGGAATCTACCCATGGCGTCAGTCAAGGAGATCACGCCGTTCAGACATACGCACCAAAGATGGATGCGCCAGGTACGAGTGTAACAGTTTCTTTTCCAGCGTTAATGAGATCCCTTCAGATCGTGATCAACGACCTAAACAGTAGGCCATCAATACAATCGCACTTACGGGTCGACTTGTTCCTTTGTAGGGTAGGGACCCAATCCAAGGATACCGTTCTCACTTTGCAACCAAACGTGTACACCTTCCGGCAAGTGTTCAGGTACGAGTGTTGGCATACCGATTCCAAGGTTCACGTAGAACCCATCCTGGATCTCCTTTGCAGCACGCTTGGCAATCTTGTGTCTTTGAGCCGAGGCAGCAGCTTTCTCGGGGCTCAACGGTTCGCTCTCTCCTGCTGATTCACTCGGGGCCAGTGTCACAAATTCAATACGCTTGGGCTCGGTCGCAGGAACCACACGGTCGATATAAATACCAGGAATGTGGATAGTGGCAGCATCCAAGGAACCGACAGGAACGATTTCGTCAGCCTGAGAGTTGGGTGAGTAACAACCACAGATAACAAGATCATTAAGTTACCTCGACGATGGTCAATTTAGCGTTTTTCGCCATAGCGGTGCTGAAGTTGTTTTGAGCGAACCTACAGCGAACTCGATGTTCAGACACAGTCAATGCGGCACTCGATCCCATCTCTCACCGGAAAACACAGTTCCCGACCTCATCAACTTTCCAGGCCCTGATGAACGCGACGTCACCGGCGATGGCCGTCTCCATCACATACTTGCGACCATCGAATTCCCGCGTCTCCTTCTTGACACCCGGTATTTTCACGCCTTTGGCGAAGCCACCCTCATTGTACTTCATAGGTATCGCACCTTCCTCAACTGCAGTGGAAGCGCCAGTAGGACTGAAAAATGCGGGTATACCAGCAGCATGAGCACGTATGCGTTCTACGAGACTGCCTTGAGGACAAAGTTCCAACGAAACTTCGCCGTTGAGATACATTGCCTCGAAGGCCTTGTTCCTGCATGAACATGACAATCATTGCAAGTGTGGTGGTTGGAAGAAGCGATTGACTGACCCTCCTGGGTATGATGCGATGATCTTGTCTATTTGCTTGGTATTGAATAGCATTCCTGTGGAAGGCTGAGTCTGCTGGTTCGTGTAGCGTTGGAGTATCACGCGCACCAAGACCGTTGTTCCCTGCTCCCGCATTGTTGGAGACTGCGGTGAGGTTAGCAACATCCTTTCTCTTCACCAGAGCTGTGAGCAGGGTGTCTGGAGACATATACAATGAATATGCAGTACGGCCACTAGCATCACTTGAACCGCACCTGGGACACCGGCAAGCCCGAATCCTGTCGACGTTGTCAATTGTCAGGATCACGGTGACGCGACAAAATTATTGACGCTCACCTCCACAAAGCAACACATCGCCAGACTTGACGGTCTTGACTGCCTCATCCGCCGATGCCCATACTTTCGATCTAGGAGTTCGCACACGCGTGCTGTAACACCTGAGACTCAGTACAAGACGTGCTCTGAGGACGACGGGCGTGAACGCCGCTCTCTGAACTCGCATGCCCTGGAACATGGGAAAGACTGGCGTTAACGAGTCCGCAAGCAGCGACCGAAGGGAAACTTGAAGAACAAGTGCCCAACGCGCGAGCTTGTATTAGTACCTGGCAAAACATCGGAGCTCATCCGAACATGTCGGGTGATCCTTTCCCCGCTTGAGCTTAGCATAGCGCCCATGTACATCACAAGTCATTACAGAATCATCAGTGTCTCCTTCCCGGCCCTTTTGGCCTAGCAAACGGTCTCGATTCCACCGACCGCGTCACGGTATTGTTCCCATCGCTCGTTCCATTCCCCAAAGCGAGTTCCTCCTTCAAAAAGGCCTCCGTCAGCTCTCTAGGGTCCGACGTTTCTATCTTTCTGGGCGCGAACGCGAAACCACGTTCCTCGCCCAACAGATCTCTCACTTGTCTAAAGATGACGCCAGCACCCGTCGAGTAGACCATGCGCGACTTGATTGGCGAAGCGCTTGGGCAGGAATAGATGAACGCTACGCCGGAATTCACGTCAGTATTAACCAAGCGGTAACTATCAGGGAGCGGCCTGCTGACCAATGTCACGTCCGTTCGGTGAGGCGTCCTGCCAAGCGAATAAGCAGTAGGCTGTGGAAACATTCATCCTTCCGTTGCGCATGAGACAGCCATCAAGACATACAAGGCTCCGAGAGAGGAACATTCGCGGAGAGCGCATCGACACCGTCGATTGGAACACTGCTGCTCAACACGATCTGTTCCGACTCGTTTATTTGCTAAAAGTCGCGCAAATATGAGCACAAACGAGCCACGATAAATCGCCGAACGAAGCTGACCAGGATCACGAGACGACTGCCCTCCCCAGCACGCAGCTCTCCTACGGCCTCTCTGGCGTCCTCGTCCCATGTGTATCCGACTTGTTGGTTTCCGAGGTGATTCTGTCTGGCCCTGCTTCCCTCATAGCTAGCGCCTTCTTCCCTTTCGGCCGCTTTGAGGTCGGCAATCTCCTGCTCTCTTGTGCTCAAGGGTTTGGGAGCAGCCTGGTGTCGTCTGTGAGCAGCGTAACCATGTGGCGTGACGTCCGACTTGTCCGTAGCAAATAGACTGTCTGTGAAAACCGTCGATCCGAGGGATCTCGTCAGTGCATTGCGAGTCGAGGCGTAGAGCATCTACAGTAACCAAGTCATTGAGCAATGAGACGAGACACGCAATTCGATCAAGACTAGCGATCACCTTTTGTCTGACCTGGGCAGCATCGGGCACGTAACTGATTATCAGCCACTCGGATGGTGGGTTGTCCAGTCGTGCGAGCACGTAGCATGGGACGTTTTCCTCTAGGTGATCTTGGAGGAGGGCAAGATCATCGTCAAGAGTGCCGGAAACACTGACCGACGTGACTGGAACGAGGGATTCTGTAGCGAGTGCGGCCGGGTGAGATTCGCACTCGGTTGATGGATGGGGATGACCTCGCACCGTTCTCAATGTTGACTTTGATAAATCGAACGCTCTTCGTCTCCACAGCAACGGAAAAGGCCTGCGTCAACTCTTCAGATACTCCGATGCCAGAGGTCGCGGCCATGATGGCGAGCACAAGCGTTCACTTGCAGTCTAGATCTTGACGAGTTTAAAGTTTTGATCAATGTGAGCTGATCTGAATGAAGTACACGGCTTGAATTCGTGGCGCCAGGCCAACAGTAATGCAAGAAAGCTCTACGGAGATGAGAGAAGTCTATGTATACATTATCGGAATGTATCGTTACAATTCACTAAAGATGCAACTTGATATGTAGGTCGTACCGGAGATCGCTGGAAACAACAACCCAAAAAAAAGTCCATATGAAATGATCGATGCCGAGGCTGATGGTGGGAACCTTTACTGCACCCCCAAAGAGCCCATGAAACGCGAGAGGTCCAAGCTTTCGTACTCGTCCTCTGTTGGGAGATCTTCAAGACCTTGAAGGAGATTCTTCTGATTGACGGGTCCAGCCGTATCTTTCGTTTCCTTCGCCTTCTTCTTTGCTGCGGCAGCCGCGTCTTCCTCCTCCGATGTCCGTTTAAACAGATCCAGAACAAGGTCAGTGTCCATGGACGAGAGACCAGCGTTCTGTTGGGTGACAACCGATTGAGCAATGTTGAGCTTGAATCGTTGCAACCTGCGTAATAAATGAGCAAGGTGTAACCTCAGAAGTATTGCACATACCCCATGATCTTCTCCTCCAAGGTTCCTTTCGTGATCAGTCGATAGACATTAACGACCTTCTTTTGACCAATACGATGAGCCCGGTCCATAGCCTGTAAATCTTTCATCGGATTCCAGTCGTGTTCCACGAAAATGACGGTATCAGCTCCAGTCAGTGTAAGCCCTAGCCCTCCGACATGTGTAGTCAGTAGAAGACAGTCGATACTCGGGTCCGAGTTGAATGTCTGGACAATGGCGTGACGCTTGTTCGGGTCTGTCCCACCATCGAGTCGCATATATGTGACAGAAGGCATGTACTGCTTGAACAAGTCATTTTCGATGATGTCCAGCATCTGTTTCATCTGACAGAAGATGAGAGCACGATGCTGAGAGAACGCCCCACTTGGTGAATCCGAAATCCCATCGCTAGGCTCGGATTTGCCTCCTTCGGCAGTAGCCGCGGAACTACCTCCGATGCCACAGTCACTCAAGAGTTGGCTGAGAATGTTGATGAGCAAGCTTCAAAACAGCAATTAAGCTCGGCTTACCGTAGTGCTTGTAGCTTCGGTGCGTGCTGAATATCACTCAGGTTGTCAACATCACATCCGACCTTGGCTAGTGCTGCCGCGACCGCGTCGTTGTTGGTCTTCAGAATAAGCGAGGGATGGTTGCAAAGTTTGCGGAGGTAATGTAATGATTGGAAAACATGATGCTGTCCGCCGTCCTTTTCGGATTTCCCCGATGTCGTCGATTGAATGACACCCTCAACCTCTGCCTTTGTTTCCGACTTCGAAAAGTCGTCATAAAGAAGCTTCTGCACATCTGAAAGTTCACAGTAGTAATCCTGAATGATCTTTGGCGGTAGGTCATTTAGCACGTCTTCCTTCAAACGACGGAGCAGGAAGGGCAGAACTTGTTTATGCAGGGCTTCCAGCGCCAGAGCGGCTGGAAGGAAATCGAACTTCAGTCTCGTTTACTAAGAGCACAATAGTTATCGACTCACCAGCTTCACCAGTCTTCGCTTTCCCATCTCGACCAGAAAGGATAGGCTTGCTAAACCGCTCATTGAATGAGGTCTCCGTTCCGAGGAATCCAGGCATCAAAAAATCAAATAAGCTCCAGAGTTCCAGTACATTGTTTTGGATTGGTGTTCCCGACAGGATCAGTCGATGTTGTGCCTGGATAGCTTTGACTGCCTTTGTCAACTTCGTCTTCGCGTTCTTGATAACATGCCCTTCGTCAAGAACGCAGTAGAGCCAGTTGATATCTTCCAAACTCGCAATGTCATTGCGAACGACTTCGTACGAGGTAATGACAACATCCTTTGTGGCCAGCTTGGAAAGAAGCTTTGATCGCTCTTTTGAGGTTCCGGTGTAAAGGATAGGTCGAATGTTTTCAGCGTACTTCAGGACCTCGTAATACCAGTGTCCAGTGAGCGTCGGCGGGCAGATGATTAGCGACGGTAAGTGAACCGAATCGGGAGATTGTGTCTCGTCGTATCTCTTGGCACGTTCGGCGAGTTTACTTGCCAAAATACATATTGACTGAAGGGTTTTCCCAAGACCCATATCTACAAATATCACCGTGGGTCGTGATGCTTGATTTGGGACGAGCAGCCAAAATTACTCACCATCGCAAAGAATACCATGTAGTTGATACTTGGCGAGGAAAGCGAGCCAGTTGACACCCTCCTGTTGATACTTGCGTAGTTCTGCATTGATCTTGACAGGCATTACGTAAGGTTCGACCTTGCTCCCGTCCAGCAGTTGCGTCAGGAATTGTCTTTCCTCTTGTCGGCGTTTCAGCAACTCCTCTGGGAAACCGGGTGGGTCGGGTAAACCAGCCTATATGCATCGTTTGCAAACGGATACTTTCTCGACAAAGAGTATTTACCTCTAATGGAACCATCTTCACCAGCGATGCAAACGTATTTGTTGCTGCTGATCGGATATCGTCATCTGAATCGCTCATTCTTCCAAGTACAGGCACAACCATGAATATAACGTAGGGAAGCGCTTTGATGTCGAGCTTCTGCACAATGTCTGACATAACGTAGTCAGCGTTGGTGTTACGAAAGATATTGGTGAAATTATTGATGAACGCACGATAAATGGCTTCAGCGCTCCCTTGTCTATTCGAGAGTACCACTGCATCGCCGATCAAAGGAATAAGCTGTTCTATCACAAAGCGCATAGCTTCTACAGTCATGACCTCACAAATGGTAGCGAAGCATCGTGCAGCCGTCTGCCGAATAATCGCAAACTTGCTCCGAAGAGCAATTGCAATGGCGGGGAACAACTCGGCAATCTTGGGCCATAATGTAGGGTCCAGTGCGGGCGAAACAGCCTCGAGGACACTCAAAGAGTCGATGACATCCTGACCGTATCGCTTTTCCATGGCAACGTCCGCTTCTTGAGGAGACTCTGTTCAAGACATAGTGATAAGAGTAGATGGACCACGGACAATATTTAGCCGTACCTGCACTACACGCACTCAATAGACCACCAGCCATAGACTGCCACATCTTGGGGATGGCTTCGAGGAGGCGCGGTCCGAATTTCGTTGATAGCCGATTGAACGCAAGACCAGCTCCCCTTCTAGAGAGTCTCGTCTTCGCAGCTTCGTCTTCTGACTTCGCAGGCTCTCCCTTTTCTTGTGTCTCCTTTCCTCCCCTACCAGGCGTGATTTTCGACCATGTCTGCAAGGTAAGAATGCCTTTGTAGATCGTCCGTGAATATGCGAACGTTGGCGTCTGCTCTACGTCCTGACAGAGGAACGTGCAGAGGTTCTTCACAATCTTGTCTGGAGGCTGATTGATATTGTGTTGCACGCAAAAGTCGATGAAATTGGCAACAGCAGTTGCAGAACGTTTCTGAAGGTCCAGGTTGTCCTCGTTCTATGCATCTTTAAATAACTATCCAAGGGTGGTAATCCCGAACTCACCTTGATGCCATTCATGATACCCTTCACCACGGGGCTCACCTTGTCTGGAGTACTTCTGAATGCCACGAAAGCTGCCGCAAATGCAGCCGAAACACGAGTATCATGCTGAGCCTTCACTTCGGCATAATGTTCGATGCTCTGCACGACTTTACGCCTCTTCTCAGCAATAACACCCAGTTCGCGCTTCTTCGTCCTGCCAAGTCTATCCTTCAGTTTTGTGTACATGGCGCCTACAGCCTCGTGCGCAGTGTCGATGGTAAAGCACTCGGACCTGGTGCCCGTGATGTCGATCTCATTTCCGAGGTGAGGGATGAGCGAGATGGGGATCTTGCAGTCGCTCGAGAAACAATGTAGGAGCGAATAACACTCGGCATGTACACGGTGAAGAGTAAATGCCATTTCGTGATACGCCGTTGGAGGTGGTCCTTGCAGGAAAGCAAGTGCTCTCGCGCTGAGTTCGCCAGCGAGAGGGAAATTGTCGAGGATAGGGCCAGGTGGGGACGACATGTCATATGCGCGTGCCCACTCCTCTGCTACTATAGCAGCCAGGAACTTCTGGAGCATGCTCGTTGAATCCATGTAGTGGAGGAGAATAGGCTGAAAGAGTTCTTCAATAGACTACAAATTTAGTTTAGTTAATGGGGGTGATCCTAAGGTATACGGGATGGCATACCTTCGGGGGCCAGTATACAATTAAGTAGGCGAGCGCAGTTGCAGCAGTGATTCGAGCTTGCAATATAAGTTCCGAAGAGACGAGGGACAGGTCTTGAGCGAGCATGTTCTTGTCGACGTTGTGTTTCTCGGGAACCGCATCAGTCCCATCTTCCGCAAACGTTGGGTGATGGAATGTTGACGTGTCGATAGGAACACCGAGCGGCGTCATCATGATCGCATACCATTCAAGGACTACTTGTTGCTTCACTGTCCTCTTGATCAGACCGGGCGTGCTCGAGATGACCTCAAGTGCTGTTTGCCAACAGGAGAGCGATACAGATCTTATGTCTGAGCGTTCCTCGACAATGAGATTCTGGAAAAGGAGGCGCAAGAATGGAGTGGCTATCCAGTCTCGAGGAAGTGATGACACTGTCATAAAAGACGACAAAGTATTAACCACAGCCAGACGGACATTCGGGATTGTATGCCGGAAAAATGGGAATAATGTAGGGGCAAGGTCTGAGAGCGGAAGTCTGACGACATACCGAACCGTTAACGAAGGGCATCGAAAACACATTGACACTCACGATAAGTCTGGATCGCCGAGGATGTCGATAACTTTGCTGTAGGTGACCAATTTACCTGTCGACGATTGGATGGGTTCAAGGAAATCATAGAACAAATGACACGTACCCAGCAGATCCATGACCGCACCAACGCTCGAACTCAAGTCATCCTTCATGTCCCGCAAACAAGCCCACAGTACAGCCAAAACTCGATCAAGTGATTCCGGTAGTCGCTCAACTAGGTGACTTGCCACGGGTAGCAAACAAGTTGCAGCTACTGCACGGACGTCATCATCCCGATCGCTGAGCCTGAGGAGAACATTTAGCAACCTAGAACATCTTATACTAAGGAAGTCGATATACCCCAGTACAGCAGCATCCACGACTCCCATCAAAATTTCTCTACCCGCATCACCTGATTCTTCATCTTTTGCGGTATCAAACAATTCGCTTCTGACCGCGACTTCATACTTGATCCCTAGGAGACCGGCATGGCGCACCTCCCAGACATGGTTTCGATCATCCTTTCCCCCTGGTTTGGTCTTTGAGGGGAGGGTAAATTCTTGTCTTATCATTTGCAGAAGGATGGAGTGTACATGGCCAACGGAACGAAGGGGCATGTGTAATAGAAGAGAGGCGAGCGTCTGAGAGACCGTTTCGCGGACAGGTGCAACAACCTGTACTGCTTTAACGACGGGGTTCGCAAGAAAGCGTGCTATTACACACCTGATCTGAAACAAAGTCCCCGAAGCGATCAAGAACGAAAACACAAAGAAGCCTCGCAGCCAAGTGATTACACCATTCTTCGTGCGCACGCGCGTTCCCTATCGATGAAACACCGTCTACAAAGTGTGATCAGCAGAGGGACAGAAATCCGCCCAAGAGAATTTAACCTTTCATCCCGCCGGATGCGCCTTGTGTTTTGAGGAGTTCTCGTAATGCCATCGCCGCTCCATGACGCGTCTCCCATGTGGGAGAGAATAAATCCACTTCTAGAAGACTAACCATCCCGCCCCATACCCACGATCCTTGAGAGACTTGGAGGGCATTGGACTGTTGAGGGGACTTTGGAGAAACGGCGCCGCCCTTTGAAGGATCGATAACGACCTTTTCTGGTGGGGGGACTTTGAGAGGAGGACCTGGACTATCCAGGCGTGACTTTGGCGGTTCTTGCGAATCCGCAGACAGGAGGCGTGCTCTACAGAACAGTCAATGAGATAAAGAAAGAATGATATCGACCTACTTATTAGACGGTCCAGCAGGGGTAGTATTATAGCGCGCACCGGCACTAGAAGGGGGTGGAGGCGGGGCAGCAACGAAGGCAGAGCTCCCCACTTTTCGCTTGCGCTTTAGTCGATTGCGCTCGCGAGCAGAAAGGGCGGCTAGGTCAGCAGTTTCTACCACTGGTGTGGCTGGAGTGACAGGTGAAGGAACAGCAGGGGTGCTGGAGTGGGACCGAGGTGGTGGGGAGCGTTCTTTCCTGAGGTTGAAGTCGACTTCCATAGGAGAGACAGAGGATGCGGGATCTTCTCTCTTGATGTGTGCATCGGCTTCACTGGGTGTACCGACATCTGCCTCGATTGCAAGCTCCTTGTCGATGTCCATATCATCGGCGGCGCCGACGCTGTCGAGGAAATCAAGGCCGAGTCGGCCCATGGCTTCTTTACGGGCGCGTTTGACCTCTGCAGAGTTGGCGAGTATGCCTGTGGGTTTTGTAAACTCTTTCCCGGAAGAGGCCAGAAGGAGGACGCCCTTGTGCATGAGTTCCTGGAGAGAGAAGGGGGGGAACTCGGGCGGAGACGTCGAAGCGCCGTCTGGGGGCTCGATGTCGTCTGACTGAGGCCGCCAGACGGGAACGAGCGCGAATATTTGTGAGAGGGCATTAGAAGCCGCGGATCTAGTGTCGTGACTCTTTGAATGTAGATAAGGTAGTATCTAAGGACTGTATGACGCGCCGTGGAGGAGCAAAGATGGAATAAGCTCACGCGAGCGACGACAGCCAAGAGCTCTGACCAGGCGGATGTGTCGCGGATGGACGCGTGCTGGCGGGAGGACTTGAAGTCGTCCTCGACGGCGACGTCGCTGATGAGGCTTCTTGCGGCGAGCTGGGCGAGCTGTTTGGCCGCGGTGTTCCTGACGGAGAGGGACGAGCCGGTATCGAGGAGAAGGAGGAGGCGGTCGAGGCTGAGAACGGTGAGTGCACATACGGCGTGATGGGATGACACATACCGGGAGGTCATGGCTTAAAAAGGAATACAGGCTGCGCCCAGTGGCGGGCCGGATGCAGAAAGGGGTTCCTTGGGAGGCAATGATCGTCTGGGGAACTTTCTCACGGTCGGTCCTTCGCCGTGTCCTTTTTATCTTGGTCGCCCGCGTGACCTAGCAATCGACTCATGTCACACTGATGTCACGCGCACGTGGCCAGCCATGGAGACGTTCTTCGTCAAGTATGCAGACCTCGTCCTGCGAGATTCCGACGACGACGACTTCCGCGCCGCAGTCCGCGCGCTGCTGGATCGGCGTCATGTGACCTCCGCCATGGACGCGTTCATCCACGCCGCGCACGAGAGGATGCCCGCCGCGCGCATGCTGTACATCGACGCATCCGTGCTCAAGGCCCTCGCCCGCGCGTCGCTGCCCGGCCTGCGCGAGGACGTGGCCAGGGAGTGCATCTCGACACTGGACCATGCGCTCATCATCGCAGGCGCCGCCACCGACGACGCGCGACGCGATTACGTCGTCCACGACGTAATCAGACAGCTCCAGTCCGTCCTATCTTGGCGCCCCCCAAGCAGCGCCGTCTTCGTCGCTAATCCAGCGTCTCTCCCGCGTCCCCTGTCCACGTCCAGAAATGCCATACCCGCTCTCGCCACGCTCCCGTCTATCGTGACCGCGCCAGAGCACTGGAGCCGCGCGCCGTTCGTCATACCCGGACATGCCCGCCACTGGCCAGCGATGCGTCACTGGGCATCTCTCGCATACCTGTTCTCTGTGACCGGCCCCGGCCGCACAGTGCCTGTGGAAGTCGGAGATGACTACAGGTCCGACGACTGGTCCCAGAAATTGATCAGCTGGGAAGATTTCCTCACTTTTCTAGACCCATCATCAATCTCCGCCCACCGCCAGCATCAGACCATCTACCTCGCCCAGTACAGTCTCTTGGCGCAGTTTCCTCAGTTGCGCCAAGACATCATTCTCCCAGACATCGTCTATGCCTCCCTCGACTCACCCGATTCCCCAGCCTATGAGCCACCGTCCGACGTGATAGTCAATGCCTGGCTTGGCCCAAAAGGGACGATATCGCCCGCTCATACGGCAAGTTCCTGTATTCTCTGCCAGTCAGCCTGACGCTCAGCGTGCGTTTATAGGACCCGTTCTTCAATTGCTATGGTGGGCTCGCGCCCTGCTAAAATTAAAACGCGGAACTTAATTTCCCCCATAGTACAGGTAGTCGGTCGCAAGACTGTCTGGCTTGCACCACCGAATGTTGCCGCAGCCATGTATCCCTATCACTCGACCTCGTCCGACGCTGACAGAAGCCACAACCCAGCAGCCAACGCGACCAACCCGCTCATGAGCAATACCTCTCGAGTGGATGTGTTTCCCGCGACACCACACGAAACAGAGGCCTCTCAAACAGAGTTCCCTTTGTTTTGGGACGCGGTGCCTGACGAGGCGTCTTGCGTGACATTAAATCCCGGAGACCTCTTATTCTTCCCCCCGGGGTGGTGGCATGCCATGCGGAGCGAGGACGTGAGCTTCTCCGTGTCAATGTGGTTTTAGATGAAATCCAGCGCTTTGCCTGGTGGTGGTTATGAATTTGGCGGTGTTCCTGATAGTATCAGCTCGAGTGTCCAACAGTCCCTGTCAATAATGATATTGGTAGCATGTGTGTACAGCTTAAGTTTCAGCACCGGTTGCAACCGAGTTGTGGTCAATTTGCCAAGCCCGTGGACGGCTGGGAACATATCTGTCGTTCGACATCACCGACAGCAGTCCAGCGCCGACTCGACCTTTTGCTCCCGTCCCCCATGTCCTCCTCGGACCCTGACCGTGTTGTTGGGCGCACGTCTCCGTTCCCGAGCACTAGACGGAGTGGCGCTCTATCACCCTCGCCCTCCGCTTCATTAACTGACCAACATCTCGCGGAAGCTCTGGCCAACTCCCCAGACAATGGAGCGACCTTGGATTTCACGCACAAGAGTCTCACCGATGTCGGAGAGGATGGTGCCGAACGTCTACTAGCCACAGCCGGTAGGAGCGAATTCTCTACAGAGCAAGTTGCAATCACCAGGTCTGCCTCTTTGCTACGACACGCGAATGCCGCGAACTGAACTACGGACCTCCTACGCCTTAGAATTGCACTCGGTTACAACCGTCTTGCAACGCTTCCAACCGCGTTTGCGCTCTTGTCACGTCTACGTTATCTGAATCTCAAGAACAATAGCTTTTCTGTTTTCCCGGATGTCGTATGTTCCGCAGCCTTTTCTGTCGCTATCGTCACCATCTAACATGGCTACAGTTGACCCTAATCCCTTCCTTAGAAATCCTCGACATTAGTAGGAACAAAATCAGACGATTACCAACACAGCCGGGCTCGCTCTCAAAGCTTCATGTGGGTTCCTCGAACTGGTTCGTTGATAGCGTTCAATCCACGTTTCTTTTCAGGTCTTGTGCATTTCACGCAACAGGATCACTCGCCTACCAGGATACCTGGCCGATTTTGGCAGTCTAGATGTATTGAAAGTGGACCATAATCCCATTGAGTGGCCACCGAGATCAATCATCGAGATGAATGCCCCTAACATACCACAAGCTGTGAAGGACTGGATCCTTGCATTGCAAAGGTGGCTACGGGACAACGGCCAACCCCGTCTGGACATCAAACCCAAACCTAGCGCGGAGTCGTTCATGAGCGAACGTGCTCTCAATCACTCAATGTGAGTTCAATTCAGTCACGTTCGATGTTGATCCTTAGAAATCCCGTTTCAGCGAGGAGAGTTTACAGTCCTGGACAGCACTAGGGGAGGGGGACTACACGGGGGGGCCGACACCACATGCTCCGAACTTCTCTATTGACAACCATTTCCCTCTACCGCCGATTCCACCACCCTCCAAGTCTGCTATTGCTCCGCGCTTCGAACGACCACCACCACTTAGGCTGGGTTCATTACCACTGTATGACCCACCTCTTCGTTCCGCCTCGCCCGAGAGCTATTTGCCAACTCCTGAGGAGTCCGTGTCGTCAACCGACGACGATCATACTACTGTACCTGATGGCTTCCAGCATCAAAGAAATGGTTCGTCCACGCGTATAAGTCGCGATCGTCGGCCTGCATTGTTCGGAAGGAAGAGTATCCCAGACCTGCGCATCTCACCTCGACTCATTGACCAGGGGCACAGTGCACAGTCACTTAATTCAACACCATCGGTTACTCCTCCCTTACCATCTTCATTTACGACCGAAACGCTACGTGACGACTTCACCATGCCCTCTCCTCTTTCGCATCGGCAAGATTCCTCGTCCTCCGAGGGATCTTCACAACAGAAAAACCAGAAGCAATGCACGACAACACCCCCATCATCAGCATCGCCAACGTCCGCGGAGCGCCTGCATCCGGTCCCCGACACCGAACGTCATGCCTATTTCAAGCGTCTCTCCGCTTTACCCGCGAATGCGATTGCCAATAACCTACCGCCCCCCTTGCGCTCACTGGTCGAATGCGCACGCTCCCTCTACTTCTCCATCTCTCAAGTATACCAAGCGCTCTCTCACTACGTCACCTACACGATCAACCAGAAGCTCTCATCTGTTCTTCGCAAGGTCACTGACCCGGCGTATACTTACATGGTCCAGCTTAACGGCGCCCTTGAGCAGTTTGATGCTGTGGCCAAGAAGATGACACCTCCACCACTGCTGTGCCAGTCGTTGGTAGAGAGCAGTAGGGATTCGGCCGCCGTGTTTGGAAAGGCAATTGCAATGCTCTCTCTGCAGCTCAAGATTTTAGCATCAAGAGATGACGACCGATACATGCGCTCGCTTGTGCTCATCTTCTACGGAGCAGCTGCAGAGATATCACACGCATGGCGGGGTGTGATCCCTCATATTGAAGCCATGAAGCCATATTTGTCAGACCCCCGCCGAATTGCTGCTTGCAAGACGAAAGGTCACACCATGGTAACCCCAGTCTTGAATATCGATTCCTCGTCATCTCCTGCCAATGTAGGGCCATCACAACTCTCTTTGTTCCAGTACAACATTCCGATTGCGAGATCGCGTCCCACACCTACTACTCTAGGAAGAATTCGTACTACTCGGCGGCATGCTGGATCATTCAGTTCGAAGGACGTGGAGATTGGGAGATCGTTGCCGTCTTATGACCTGCCACTGCCGCCTACCCTGCCGAATGGTCTATCGCCAATAACTCGGCGTGCTGGGCAAAAATGTCCAGCTGCGCCACTACCTGCATTCATTCCTAGTCTTGTCTCTTCGTCGACGGCAGGAGGAACGGCCCATGGTGTTCCGCCTCCGATGTCAGCGTCACTACCCCATCGTCCTACATGGCCAGCTCGAAACGGATACCACTCACGGCAAGCATCACAAGTCTCGTTGACAGCACCGTCTTCGGCTTCGTCACCTCAAGTTCCCGTACGCCGACCGACACTGGAGATCCCACTATCGAGAACGTTAGTTGACAACGATGCTCTAGACTCGATGGAGGCTGCAGTGGATTCAGCGCCAGCTATATGGGACCTCATGCAAGAGATGGTAGAGACCATGTCAGAGACACCAGCCTCGAGTGGAGATTTCCACGATTCGATTGATAAGGCTAAGATTGTCACCGAACGTTTACGGGTCAACATCATTACCGTGCGGGCCGGAGACCCGACCGCTGACAGGAGAGCGCTACGGGACAATGCGCACTTATTCGTGAAGGTGAGTCAGTATTATTCCGATACCTGGCTTGTTTATATTCCGTTTTCCTTGCCCCTGCTGACATCCATTTTTCTCGCCTTTCATCCCCGTAGATTGTCGTAAAATTGTCAAATTTCATCAAGACCTATGGTTCCTCGCATGCAGTCTTTCCAAATCTCCGTTCCAAGATGGTGACTCTCACTAATTCGACGCAGGAATTCGTCATGCTTCTACATGTATCATCTTTTTCTCCTTCAAGTACCCCTCTCCCGTACTCGCCGATGGCCTCAACGCCGGTGCATTCTACAAACGCGACTGCTCATTTCCGTGGGCTCGACGACAAACTGGGCGCGAGCCTTTCGCGTAGCTGGAGCACGCATCAGCCAAAGGCTCTCAAGTTGGTCGCACCTGGGTCAAACCTTCCACGTAGCGCACACCCGAACCAGTCTCATTTTAACGTCACGATACAACCGCGATATGCCATTCCCTTCAATGCTGGGACCATTAGAGGAGACAACATTGCGGATGAAGGCTGAGCCTCTCCGTGGACAGTCGGTGCTCTTCTGGCGCCCTTTTTTATCGTCCTCTCTTACGTCTCTGGGTTTCTTGAGCGTCAGAGTGGTACCCACCTTTTCCCCCTCATCATGACTCTGACTGTTAAGAATATTTCCGATCCCTCATCATGTTACGAGCCACCTCTCGCCCTGCATTTTAGCACACCCATTTAGCCTTAACACACGTCCCATCACTACATTATCCAGTCTCGGCATCATAAATCCAATCTAGTACTAGTGCTGTCTCACTCTCATTCTTTTTTCTTTGACTTTCTTCTTAGTTTGTTTTTTGTCATCATCAAGTTGGCATATGAGTAGGTACGACTCGGTTCACTCTGGATTCTTTTCGTCACGAAAAATGGAAAGTGAATGTAGCATAAGTCTCGCGATGGTAGTCTGATCGCTGGCGCTGCGAAGGTGTTGTTTCATACGCATCGAACATATGCCATCGGTATTTGCCGGTAACGTCAAGTGAGCACGCCCATTTAGACTCTTCCGGAACCTTACAAGGAAGTTCAGCATTCTTTTCGTTCTCCCCGTAACAGTTCGAACGCGCCATCGTCAATGTTGGCCGGCCTTGGTTCGCGCCGTAGTTCTTCCGGTTGGCATAGGAGCCATCGCGGGCTCGGATCAGATATGTGGACGCCAATAGTACTGGGTGTTGATCATCAACGTTTCAACACATGACGAATCACATCAATCAGAACCAACTCGTTGATTCTGATACCGCACGGGCACTGGAATACAATCATATCTTCGAGCGGAGTCATTCACGGCACAGGATGAGAGCTGCGCTACCATCGACGATCTCCGTGCGGGCTATCGAGATTTCGGAGATGATTCGTGATGGTGACTCGAATCGTGCCTCGAAAATGCAACGATCCGGATGTATGCAATCCCACGAAGGGCACCGACATGCATGGGATACCCAAACTACCCTCGATGCCGGCGCCGAACGATACATTTCGTTGAAAACCCATTTGCTAGTACACTCGCCCGACAACAACTTTGGAACGAGACGACGGTCAGACCGAACCTGTGCGAACGAACGGAAGAACCGCCATCAGAACGAACCTACTAGTGGCACCGAGGAAAGAGCAAGGTAGGGTCACTCGCACAGCGCTCTAAAAATAAACAATGACCATCGATCGAGCGGCTCTTTACGGATCAATACTATGTCATAGGCCAAGACTTTCTCAAGTGACGTTCAAACGAACCAAATATTGTTTATCGATGCATGTAGCGCTCGTAGTTGGCAAGGGCATTTTGGCCAACCGTGCTCAAGGGTAGCTAATGCATAATGATTACGTAGATGTAATGATACGGTGGTACAGGGTATTAAGACTACCTATTTATCAATACGCAATAAATAAAAAGGTGACCGCGAAACAACTAGGGCTCTAGTCAAACGAACGCAAGCGAAGTTCCAGCTCTTTGTAGTTTCGTATCGCTGACACAGCGAACGCCGTCGTCAAACCCTTATTCCCGATCAAAAGGTCCTTTGCACCGTACTTGTACATCCACCCTATCGGCCATGATCCATCCACCTCCTGCATCCTCCTGAGCCGCTCGTAATCTCGGCTATCGCACAAATCGACTACGGTGGCGGCGTGGATGCGCATGGCGAGCGCGAGAGCGTCCCCCTCGGCACCGAAATGCTCCGCGATACGCTTGGCGAATAGTTGGCCAATTCGTTGACGAGCGTAGATGGACACGGACAGGAGGCGGGAGAGGAAATAAAGGAAGGTATCGGGACCATAGTAATAGAGGGTTCCGTCGGTGTACGCTCGGTTCTTCAGGACCTCGTAAACCCAGTTAAAGGTCTCCCAGAGCTCGCCGCCACGGCCGTTGGAGTAGAAAAAGGTGAGTACGTTGACGCAGACAATAGGATCTAGTATATTCCAGCACCATCAATAGGTATACGACGCGCGGTATCTTCGAAAACGTACCAATTCGGGGGCGCGTGACGTCAAAGTATGTCTGGATAATGCCATCCTGGTTTTTTAATGTTAAAATTTCGTTCATGATGTCGTTCTTCGCTTCCTGAGAGAAGTGATCCGACACCATACATGCAATGGACGTCGTATCGAGGTCGTAGGGGAAAGAAGCTGTAGTAAGAACTCCTTCCGCTAGCGCAAACAGTCAGTCATTACATCTGACAAGAGAAATAACAGGGCCGTACACTTGAAGAAATTGGTTAGCCGTGGATACTTGATGTAATCAACAAGACTCGGATCACTCGTGGCCTCGAGGATGAGGAGTTGTGCAAAGTTCTCTTCAAGAACGACACCGGTGTCGGTGACTGATTTCATCTCCTTTGCGTGGTCGCGCAGGTATTGCTCCCCATCAATTATCGGGTTCCGCACAAGCGTCCTCAGCTCGCGAGCGACCTCGTCAGACGACGTGAAAACGATCCCCTTGAGCCCAATGGATCGCGCCGATACGACGTTCTCCAACTTGTCGTCCACGAACGCAGTGCGGCGAGGGTCGATTCCAGTGGACTCCTGGACATGGCGGAAGTATCCAAGGTTCGGCTTGCGCTCGCGCGCCTCGGCAGACGTGAAGACGCGCTCAAAGAGCGCCCAGTCTTCTGGCCGACCTTTGTGACGGAGGAACTCCCAGTCTGGTGCAGAAATATTGGACATGGCGAACAGCCGGATGTCACTGTTTTCTTTGAGGTTGTGGAGGAGGGAGACCATGGAAGGATCGCTCTGAAGGGAGTCGCGGGCTGCACGAAATGCGGCACCAACTTCGGAGGCATCTAGAGAAAATTCTGCGGCGGCGAGACCATAAGCCTCCTCTTCGCCGAGATTCCCCTTCTCGTACTCAAACCAAGTAGAAGAGCGTAGAATTGAGTGTAGAGTTTCAGGTGAGATGGAAGTGCCTGTGTGGGCTGACCAAGTGAATAACACGTCACCGAGGTCGAATATTACATTGTCGATCTGACGATCATACGTGGTAAGTGGGAGAGCCTTTCCATCTAATGGAGGGGGAGTCCCGAGGGGAGACACAGAAGTAGATGACAAAGGGGAAAGGATGGGTGATGCCTCCACGGACTCTGGAGGGGAATGATCAGCTGAGGCAACCATAGCTTGAATGGTGGGTGAGATGAGATGATGAGACGAGACAGGATGGGAGTTCTCCACTTATTATATGAAGGGAGATGACTCAGATCTTGCATTCCATGATAACCTTGTTATCACTGTGGACCTGTGCATGAGCTTGCAACGGTTAAGTTACCCCAAGTAGTCGGCGCGTCCGCCTTGAAGTAGCAGCGGGCGCAAGGACCTTATTTCCGATGACATTATGGTCATATGACACAAAGAACCCATTCGATGATACCTTTGAGTAACTTACATTATAGTATGTAGCTTATCCAGGAACGAGGTGAAACAATCCCGTTCTCTGCATTTTCAATACAGTGTTACTAACGCGGTGTGCCTCGGCAGTGCTGAAATCCGCGAGGCCCCCGCTTGAAAGACAGACCCACTACTTTGCGCCTGGGAGAGCTCGTCATCCTTTAGTACTGGTTGTACTAAGCATTCACCGACCACCTCATAGCCAAGATGGTATACATGCTACTCACCGGACAGCCCGAGGTTCAGGTCGCAGCCACCCCGTCCGAAACCAGCTCCTGCGGCTGCGCGTGCCAGCGGCACATAAATGTACAAGTTCAATGTTTCTCACTCTTCCTGTGTAGACTCGGACCCAACCCCGCACGCACGCACGATTTACATCGGGGGTCGATTGTCAGCCCCGATCTCTGTGGACTGTGGTCAAACTCCTGGAATTCGTCGCTCTGAAAGCGTACCTGACGGCTAATTCTAGTGTCACCGCTGGCTAAGCCTCAGTGTGAGCCATAGTGATGTAAAAGACAACCGAAATAGCTTGTGTGTCATCTGTCATACGTCAATGTGCGAGCATGGCAGAGAAGGTTGATGATACACCAACTTGTCAATTTGGGGGACTAAAATTCCGTAGTCGCCGTGATCCCCGGTGGGTCCGTGCTTCCCGGTTTAGTGCCACTTCAGAAAAAATGTTTTGTAGCCACCAGCAACCGCGATCATTGCGAGTAATATATGGAGCAAATCCGCCAGACGCACCACCTTCGCAGTGCGGTGCAGCTCTGGAGTCACTTGGGGAGATCATGGTGCTTCGGTTGCATGGATCTGCCTTAGTACGGTCCCCTGGGGATATTGAAGGGTATTGACCGCGGATACAGGAGTCGCACTGACAGTTGCCAACGTCGATCTCTCTATCATAAGAATAGATCAGGATCCTTTGACACCTTGCGGTAGACGAGTTTTATACCAAGTTATTCCAGTCCGTTCGCCTGTTACTTTCTTTCTTTCTCATGAAATCTCGAGTGCCTTGCACGTCATTTGAAAGGGGGGTTTTTTTTCATTGGGCGTGCCCTCAAGCTGAGCGAGATAGCCGGTAGAGGGGTTTGTTACATACTCGAGTGTTTCGACGTTCTAGTTCGTTACTAAACATGTTCTTGGCGGTGAGTCCAATTATAAGCAATCCCTAGAAGTTATAAAGCTAACCGCTCACCCCAGCCGTGCCTCTGGCCACTCCGAGACTTCGAATCGACGTCACAGAACACCCGTTCATGACTTTTCGGGTCACCATCGCCCGTGTGCGCCAAAGCAGGCTGTGCCCACGCGCTTGGAGGCGATGTGAGGCGTGGCGAGACGCTGGTGGAGCATGACGGCGCAGCGGAATCGGCGCTGACTTAATACTTGGCCCATGACAAACGGAAGCCACCTTGAACATCAAAGAACACTGGCGAACCGATCTTGGAATTCACCGCAAAAGCCCTGACAATTAAAGTCGTTGAGAAATGGGGGTCAACATGGCGATAAGAAGATGACTATGAGCAGGACACCACGGTGTGTGTGCCGCCGACACCGCTGCCTGGTGCTTCAAGAAACAGAGGCGAACTTGCCCTGCAGACTAACTCGTTCGTCACTGGCAAGGGCGATGACATTGGAATCCGGGAACGTTTTCCTTGAGGTTCTTGTTTGTTGAGATTCGGATGTACTTCATACATGGAGGCAGCGTGACCTATGCGAGAAAACCTCGCCAAAGGTGACCTAAGTACTGTCGAATCAGTGTCAACCTACTGACCCCGTTCACTCAGGCTGGTCTCTGCATCTACATTACCATTTTAGGTCGAGGTTTCGACTCCGACCGCCAACCCATTGTCTTCTCCGCTTCCCCGGGCCACAACCCAACCCCTTGCCTGCCCAACACACTGACGTACCATGAATGCATGACGAATCAATCAAAACCCACCTCGTTGCTTATGCTACCGCGCATACATTGGAATTACTGTTTGATGAACAACATATGTATAGCCCGAGGGAGTTCCGATCTGCAATTGTATGCAATATGCGCTACCATCAACGATCTCCGTGCCGGCCATCTGCATCAAGATTTGGGAGATGGTCATGATGTTGGCCTGAATTTTGCCTCGGAAACACAAAGCGAAGGCATGACCCACGATGTATCTGTTTAAATCTCATTTACCAGTGCGCTCGCCAGACAACAAAATCACGTCGTCAACTGTGCACACAAATATCTGAAGGTTTTCCGTTTAAATATGCAAAGAGATTAGATATAATACTTATGTACATAGTAGATGTAATGATACGTTACTACAACGACGGATGGCCCGATCGTCGGGTATTAGTATTTTATCAATACGCAAACAATCGAAAAGACGACCGCAAACACAACTAGGGCTCTAGTCAAAAGAACGCAAGCGAAGTTCCAGATCCTTGTAGTTCCGTATCGCTGACACGGCGAACGCCGTCGTCAAACCCTTATTCCCGATCAAAAGGTCCTTTGCAGGGCCATACTTGTACATCCACCCTATCGGCCACGATCCATCCATCTCCTGCATCCTCCTGAGCCGCTCGTAATCTCGGTTATCGCATAAATCGACTACGGTGGCGGCATGGATACGCATGGCAAGTGCGAGAGCGTCCCCCTCGGCACCGAAATGCTCCGCGACGCGTTTGGCAAATAGTGGGCCAATTCGTTGACGAGCGTAGATAGACACGGAGAGCAGGTGGGAGAGGAAGTAAAGGAAGGTGTCGGGACCATAGTAATAGAGGGTTCCGTTCGTGTATGCTCGGTTCTTCAGAATGTCGTAAACCCAGTTAAAGGTCTCCCGGAGCTCGCCGCCACGGCCGTTGGAGTAGAAAAAGGTGAGTACGTTGACACAGACAATAGGATCTAGTATATTCCAGCACCATCAATAGGTATACGGCGCGTGGTATTTTCGAAAACGTACCAATTCGAGGGCGCGTGACGTCAAAGTATGTCTGGATAATGCCATCCCTATTTTTGAGTGTCAAAATCTCATCCATGATGTCGTTCTTCACTTCCTGAGAGAAGTGATCCGACACCATACATGCGATGGACGTCGTATCGAGGTCGCAGGGAAAAGAAGCTTCAGAGAGATCTCCCCCCGCTAACGCAAACAGTCAGTTGCTGTTTCTGACAAGAGAAAATCAGGGCCGTACATTTGAAGAAATTGGTTAGCCGTGGATACTTGATGTAATCAACAAGGCTCGGATCGCCCGTGGACTCGAGGATAAGCAATTGCGCAAAATTCTCTTCAAGAACGACACCGGTGTCGGTGACTGATTTCATCTCCTTTGCGTGGTCGCGCAAGTATTGCTCCCCGTCAACTATCGGGCTCCGCACAAGTGTCCTCAGCTCGCGAGCGACCTCGTCAAACGACGTGAAGACAATCCCCTTGAGGCCAATGGACTGCGCCGATACGACGTTCTCCAACTTGTCGTCCACGAACGCAGTGCGACGAGGGTCGATTCCAGTGGACTCCTGGACATGGCGGAAGTATCCAAGGTTCGGCTTGCGCTCGCGCGCCTCGGCAGACGTGAAGACGTGTTCAAAGAGTCCCCAGTCTTCTGGCCGACCTTTGTGGCGGAGGAACTCCCAGTCTGGTGCAGAAATATTGGACATGGCGAACAGCCGGATGTCACTGTTTTCCTTGAGTTCGTGGAGGAGGGAGACCATGGAGGGATCGCTCTGAAGGGAGTCGCGGGCTGCACGAAACGCGGCACCAACTTCAGAGGCATCTAGAGAAAATTCTGCGGCGGCGAGACCATAAGCCTCCTCTTCGCCGAGATTCCCCTTCTCGTACTCAAACCAAATAGAAGAGCGTAGAATCGAGTGTAGAATTTTGGGTGAGATGGAAGTGCTTGTGTTGGCTGACCAAGTGAATAACACGTCACCGAGGTCGAATATTACATTGTCGATCTGGCGATCATACGCGGTAAGTGGGAGAGATTTTCCTTCCAAGGGAGGGGGAGTCCCGAGAGGGGATACGGAAGTCGATGACAAGGGGGAAAAGATGGGAGATGCCTCCACGGACTCTGGGGGGGAATGATCAGCTGAGGCAACCATCAGTGCTTCTATGGAGGGTTCGGAGAGGTGATGGAAGACAAGAAGTTCTCTACTTCTTATATATGAAAGGCAATGATTCAGATCTTGCATCCCATGATAACCTTGTTATCCCTGTGGACCTGTGCATGAGCTTGCAACAGTTCAGATCCGAAGTGGTCAGCACGTCCACCTTGAAGTAACAGCGGCCTGCGCATTGACCTTATTTCCGATGATATTATGTTCATGTGATACAAGCTCTGCAAAGCAGCTCTTTCGCAATGTAAGCAAGCCCTCTCATTGGCGGATAGGGCGTCTAAGCGATTTTGGCTCGGCCATGTGACTCGGCCATGCCATGGGCATTTTCAAAAAATGCTCTGTTTGCTCGGCTATGGTTGCAGCAGAGACGATACTTACTTACCATTTTGAGTAACTTACATTAGGTGACGGAATATGTATAGCCCATAAAGGTGAAAGAGGCAAAACATTTGATCCCGTCCGCCTGCAATATACTGGACTAAGTATTTACCGGACCACCTCAAAGCCAAGATTGTATGGATGCTACTCACCGGACAGCCCGAGGATCAGATCGCAGCCACCCCGCCTGATACCATTTTCTGTGGCTGCGCTTGCCAGCGGTACAAGTTCAATGTTTCTCACTCTCCCCGTGTAGACTCGAACCCCACCCCCGCGCACGCACGATTTACATCGAGGGTCGGCTATCAGCCCCGATCTCTGTGGACTGTGGTCAAACGACTTCATCGCTCTGAAAGCGTACCTTACCGCTAATTCTAGCGGTATTTTACCGCTGGCTATGTGTCAGTGTCGCAGAAAATAGTCACTGAGCCATAGCGAGGGAAAAAACAACGGAAGTAGTTTGCATGCGTACCGCCAACTGCCATACGTCACAATGCATGACAGAGAAATGCCAGTGCTGCTGATATGCCTACATGTCAATTTGGGAGATTAGAATTCCATGCACCGCATCTGGACAGTGTCAGTGTATTTTACGTGATTGTATGTTTCCAAAGGGCAAGACCCTGAACTAACCGAAAGGTTAAATTCAATTTTCCA
>JBBPSD010000382.1:0-27130 GCA_038093415.1 Xerocomellus chrysenteron | reverse complement strand
GGTTGTTGGGGGGGGGGGGGGGGGCGGCGGTGGGGGTTGGGCCGGGGTGGGGGGGGGGTGACGCCGGGGGGTAGCACGACGACGAAGCCCGGGGCCCAGTTGTTGGGGGGAGGCGGGACGGGTGTGTCGCAAAAGTGTTTGTAAACGTAGCAGGTCCAGTCGAAGCGAATGAGACGGAGCTGTTGGCCCTCTGCGAAAGCGCGGAGCTCGCGGGGATCGCGGCGGCCGCGCAGGCCAACGATGGTGAGTTCGGTGATGGGGAGGTCACGGGGGTGGCGGTCAGTGGTGCGAGGGCGGAGGGGAGGGGTGCAGTTCTGGATGACGAGCTTATCGAGAGCGGGGAAGCGGTGTACGAACTCGTAAAATGCGTCTGGGAGGACCATGCTGCTGAAGGTGAGATCGCGGAGGTTGGTGAACGTCAGGGCGTGGCTGTACATGGCGTCGGTGACGTCGTCGGAGGCAAGGAGGTCGACGGGGCCGGCGATGCCGACGTCGTCGAGGATGCGGGCTTCATGGGCACGGCTGGGTCTGTGGATGACGGTGATGTCGCCGGAGAGGTGTATGATGGCCCTGGCGCGGCTGATCTGCTCGATGCGGTCGAGCTGCGAGGTCGCGGTGGATATGGCGAGGGTGAGTGCGCGGACGACGGAGCGAAGCGCCGGGTTTTGCTGGAGAAACGGGTTGTTCGCGATGAACCTGAGTGGGTCTGCCCAGCTGACGTGTCTGTAGAGGACCCTGACGCCGAGGGCCTTGAAGCGCCTGTTTGTGCGCACGACGGCGGCGAGGTCGGCCGGTGCGTCGAGCTCCTCAAAGACGTTGATCCACAGTTCGTTGGGGACCATCGTGGTTCGTGATCACATGTGCGTGGCTGTGTTCCTATGGTTGCCATCCTGCGACCGCGACGGGCAAAGGGACCACCACCCCGCCGACTCCCCCCGGCCCACTTCAACGCCCCCCTCCACTCCCTCGGCGCCTTTGCCGTCGCCACCGCCATCGTCGTCTCGGGGGCATCCGCTTCCGTCGCGGGCGTCATGGCCTATCTCGATGTCCGCAACGTCAGTCCACCCACACCCCCGCATACCCCGCTGACCGGCCACAGACCACAGAGTTTGCTGCTCGCATGCGCACGTGGGTATCACACTCCATGCCCCTCTTGACTGCCAAAATATATCGTCGTACAACACCACAACACCAGACACCGACGACCTTTGACCACGACGCCGCCGAACAGAGACTCGCGGACGCGTTCGACGGGGGCGGTTTCGACGCGTGGGCAGAGGCTGCTGCACGCGAGTTGGAAGCTGAAGCAGAGGCAGAGCGTGCCAGGAAGCGCACAACGAGCTAGAAATCGCCTAATCTACAATGTCCTTAGTGGCTGTGTTGAATCCATCCCTTTTACCATGCCCAAGGATAAACCCCCTCCGGCGTCGACCAAAAAAGCCGCCGTAAAGGCCCACAAGAAAGTAAAGGCAGCCCAAAAAACCGCCCGCAAAGAAAAGAAAAAGGCCACGAAATCACAACGAGACGACCATGATCAAGACGAAGATCTCCAAGATATCCTCGAAAAGGTGTTTTTGATCCGGATCTGCCCGTCGCTGATCAGCATCCATGTCGTATTTCCAGTAGATGAGACAAGAATGGGAGGCAGCACACACCGTCACCGAAGAACTTGTGCAAGGCCCTCCCAGCAGACGTGCAAACGCCACGCTGACCCCGTGTCCAAACGGAAATCACCTTTGGTCCATCGGAGGCGAGTACTTTAGCGAGGACGGGAAAGCAGTCCGTATCTCCACCCCCTCCTGCGATTCCTCCTGACCCTCCATCACTCAGTACTTTTACAATGACGTCTTTCGCTACTCTCCAGACAAGGTGCGTCTCAGAACGATCCAAGTTGATACCCCATCGAATCCCGTCACAGGACGAATGGCGAAAATTCGTTTCCCAAACCTGCCCCGGTCCCCGTTCTGCGCACAGCGTCGTCGCCTCTCCCGCCGCAGGCGGCAAACTCTATCTCTTTGGTGCGGTCCTTGTAATTCAGAAACCTTGCATGTTGTTGATAGAGATTAGGTGGCGAATTTTCGTCCTTGTATCAAAACAGCTTTCATCACTATCGCGATTTTTGGGTTTTCGATATTCCAACGCATACCTGGGAAAGAATCGAGACCAAAGTCCGACCGAGCGCGCGGTCGGGTCATCGGTAGGATCGCGATTCTATACCTTGTGCGCGGTATCGCTGAACTGCGAACAGGATGGCCATGTGGAAACATTTCATTGTCTTGTTTGGCGGATTCTATGATCCTGGGTTTCGAAGTGAGTCCATGACATTCTGCTCACGATCTCTGCTTAGTCTTCCTTATTAGCCCACTACCTCAACGATACGTGGATATTCGACACCCAAGAGTACAAATGGCGTCAAATCGAGTTCAAAGAGTCGGAACGAAAGCCCTCGTACGTGCTCTCCAGATCCGGACCTAATGCCGCTGAAAGCGGCATAACCAGTCCCCGCAGTGGCTTCTCCTTCTTGCCCACACCTGATGGCATTGTTCTATACGGTCCGTTCGTTACATCATGTTCAAGGGCATAACGACGGCTCACGCTTCATCCGACAGGTGGTTACTGCAAGGAATATACCAAGGGGAAACGTCCCGTCGGCGTCATCCTTGATGACGCCTGGTTCCTCAAGTGCGTCTCGATTCACTCAGTACACGTGTGCACTGATACGATCTAGGATGACCCTCGATCCATCCCTGTCGACTCCCCTCGCGTTGAAATGGGAAAAACGCAAGACGGCATCATCGACGCACACGCCAACGGCGCGGGCGGGGTGTACGATGGCACTCTGGTCGGCCAAGGGCACGGGAGTCATGTTTGGAGGGGTGACGGACGAAGAGCGTGGAGAAGAGGGATTGGAGAGCGTGTTTTGGAACGACTTGTGCGTGTGTGAATGGTGTGTGAATGGGCGGGACTGATGTGCTTTCTTGGGTGCAAGGTATGGGTACCAGCTGGGAGGTTCTGGGCGATGGATCACCATGCACCTCAAAAAGCCGAAAAAGAGGGGAGGTGGGGGAAAGAAGCAAGTCAAGGGCGGTGGAGCGGCACCGTCTATACAAGACCACGAGGAGGAGGAGCCTGGAGAGGATGGAGAGGAGACACGGGCAAGTCTACGACCGCGCATTCACGCAGAGTGTACGCTCAACCTCGATTGCAGACTAGATCTCCGGTGGCGCCACGGCCCGTTCCGGAACCCAAGCGCGAGGACGAGGACGACCCGGACGACCCGAACTTGACGAAGCCGATCCCGCGCTACAACGCCATGCTCGCGGTGCTTCGCAACACGCTGTACATGTACGTCTTGCCCTTCCGGCGTCGTATGGGGCCTAACGCTCTGGTGTAGCTATGGAGGCATCTTTGAACTTGGCCCGCGCGAGTATACGCTGGACGATTTTTATGCGCTCCAGTTGGATAAATTGGAGCGGTTCGTGTGTCTCAAGCCGAGTGGGATTATCATTCCGACTGAGGCGGAGGAGAGCAGCGACGAAGAAGGGGAAAGTGGAGATGAAGGGAGTGATGACGAGGACGAGGATGAAGATGAAGATAGTCAAGGAGAGACAGAGTCGGAGGATGAGAGAGAGAAGAAGCAGAAAGGGAAGGAGAAAGATAAATGGAAGGAGAAAAAAGGAAAGAGACGGGAGGCTGTGGAGAGTGAAGAGGAGCCAGAACGGCAGGCCAAATCTGATGTGGATGCGAAAGGAGAAACAGAAACGGAAGGAGCGGAAGCTGTGAAGCAGGTACGCCAAAGGGCCCCCCTCTGCAGATAATCATGGCCCATTCGTACCTCCTAGGACGACCTACGGGCCCAAGCGACGGCATTCATGGGTGTCTCTGCCAAAGACGCGACACGTTCGGCGGAAGACGTCATTAGTACGCCTGCGCCCGGAGAGACGCTTGCCATGTTCTACGCACGCTCACGTGCGTTCTCTCTGGATGTTCCATCTTCGTCAGAGACTGACGTCTAGGCACAGGCGAATACTGGGCGCAAAAGGCCCATCAAGATCACGCGAGCGATAATCGTGGAAAGCAATTACGACGGGACGGATTTGGGCTCGCTGAGGCGCGGTACGGTGAGTCGGTTAGATTGCATTTCTCGGTCGTCGTCTCACGCGCACGATCGCACCTCGTTAAGCGGAATACGAACCGATATTGAAAGAGGTAGAAAAGATTCTGGAAGAGGCGGGGTTGGACGAGGATGAGATGAAGATGCAGGGCACGAGGGACGTTGCTCAGGGTATCGGTGCTGGGCAGAGTCGGAATCGTCGTTGATAATGGATTTATCTCTAGATAGGATGACAGTAGCTACTAGATCAACAACTTCAGGAATTTTCCAATTTCGGTAATTCGTCAAGCGTTGTTGGTCCGGTACCAAAGTGGCATCCACCCGACTCGCACTTGATATCTTGTTATGGTACGTCCGGCACGGGCCTTGGAGAGTCTGGACAACCCCGCACCCTGAACCCTCTTTGCACAGGCCACGCAAAGCATATCGCCCACCATGAGCACCTCTCTCGCAGCCCCCACAACCCCCGAACGATCCTCCTCCCTCACCTCGGCTTCCGGGACGCACACCACACACGGACACACGCCCATGCCTCCCGAACTCGAACAAACTCTCGCACTCCTCTCCTCTCATCGCTCCGTCCTCGGCTACCTCCTCCTGTCGCGCGGCGACCAGGTGTCCATTATCCGCCACTCGGGCGTCGTGTTCGAAGGCGAGCACGGAAGAAAGTATGCGAGCGTGATCGGGCGGATCGTGGAGAGCGTTCAGGCGGGATTGGAAGAGGTCAGCGGCGAAGAGAACGATGGGGTGCGTTTCTTTTTTTTTCCCTGCTTGGGCGTCGTCTCAATGCAACTTGAACGCGCGTTTTAGGACCATATTCGGTTCATGAGAATCAGGACGAAACGACACGAGTTGATGATTTCACCAGGTGTGTTCTGTTCTCTTTGTGTGTGTGGTGATGGTGGTGACACGCGTGATACAGACGATCGGTTTCTTCTTGCGGTGTTGCATGACCCGGCCACTTGACCGGCAATGTTGGTTCCCTTCACCATCTGTATTCCTAGGATTCTTTTTTTGCATAATTCAACCTCTTTTCGTTTTGGAATCGGGACACGCAGTCGTTCAACGTTGCTACAAATACACAGGTATACGTCTACGTCCATCGCGTCTTTAGCGGTGACCGCGAACAGGCTTCGGGACATATCTGTGCACTAGAATCAACAAACAGCGCGCCATCGAGAGAAAAAACGGCACGCGTACGGCTCTTCGAGATAGGCCACTTCCTCGGGCGTCAACGTGATGTCGCTCACGATGCTCTCCTTGAGCCGCTCGACGGAGTTGATACCCACGATGGGGCTCACGACCTTTTGGCCAACCCAAGCCAGTGCGATCTGTGCCATCTTGACCCCCTTTTTCTTCGCTAGTTCCTCCACGCGGTTGATGATGATCTTGTCAACCTCTAAGAACTTCCTTTCGAATTTGCTGCCTTTGGCAAAGGTGGCTCGGATGGATTCTGTGCCAAAGGGGCGGGCGAGGTGTCCCGAAGCGAGAGGCGCCCAAGGGATGACACCGATCCCGTTGAATTTACAGTACGCCAGCATCTCGCGCTCCTGCCTCGCGTCAAAAGTTGACTCATCGCACGCAACGGGGGACATACCTCTTCGCGGTACAGCAACGAGTACTCGTCTTGCATGCTCACGAACTTGGTCCAGCCATTCTTGCTCGCCACCTCGTTGAGATGTGCGAATTGCCAGCACCACATCGAACTTGCACCGATGTAGCGCACTTTACCGCTCTCAACGAGGTCGTGCAGGGCTTTCATCGTTTCCTCTGCGGGAACCTCGGGATCATATCGGTGGATTTGGAGAAGATCGAGGTAAGGGGTCTCCAAGCGCGCGAGCGAGGCGTCGACCGCGTTGAAGATGGCCGCGCGGGAGAGCCCAGTCTGGTTGACGTATCGTGGTTGTTCCTTGAGCTCGGGCGCGAGGTGTGGGCGGACGCTGAGATCATCGGCGACGAGATGAAAGCATTTCGACGCGATCACGATTTGGTGACGGGGGATTTGATACTAGCAAAGAACGAGAAACAATGACGAGTTGGAAGGAGGTCCACGGAGTGGTACCTACCTTTTGGATGAACTTGGCCACGACGCGTTCGGATTCACCGTTGGAGTAGAGGTTGGCGGTATCGATCGTGTTGATGCCGAGATCCCATGCGGCTTTAATGATCTCGAGGGAAGGTTCTTCGTCGAGGACCCACGGCTGGATAAGGAGGATGCGGACATGAGGCTACGGCCTCACGGCGCGTGGAGAGGGCGTACGCACACCCCATTTCGATGAACCAAAGCTCATGGCTCCGAGCTATACGTTCCGTCAGCGTCAGGCGACGGAGCTCGTATATCGCTCCGCATGTTGACTTACGATGGGGACGGAGACTCGAAGACCGGATTTGCCCAGCTGTCGATATTGGACTTTGGGGGTGGACATGATAGGGCAAAGATAAGCACGTCTCGTTTCAGACTCGGAACACATCTAATAATATCGTATTCATGCTGCCCCAACTATAAAAACCGTTTGTGCTAATGTCTCGAGTTGAGAAATCGACCACACAGGGATGATCGATCACTCAGATTAGTGTGTGGTTCGTCTGTGTGTTTGCTCGCGGCTGAAGCGCGTCACTGATGTGATGGTTACGCGCGCACGACCTAGCCACTTGCTGTTGTTTGTCTTCGTTCTTACCTTCTTTTTGCATAATTCGGGCTCTTTTTGTCTTCGACTCGGGACATGCAAATCGTTCCTAACGTTGGTACAAACACACGGGCATACATCTACATTCATCGCGCCTTTAGGGGTGACCGCGAACAGGCTTTGGGACATATCTGTAGGACCAGGATCAACAAACAGCGGCACCATCGAAAAGAAAGGTACGCGTACGGCTCTTCGAGATAGGTCACTTCCTCCGGCGTCAACGTAATGTCGCTCACGATGCTCTCCTTGAGCCGCTGGACGGAGTTGACACCCACGATAGGGCTCGCGACCTTTTGGCCAACCCAGGCCAGTGCGATTTGTGCCATCTTGACTCCCTTTTTCTTCGCGAGTTCCTCCACGCGGCTGATGATGATCTTGTCGGCTTCTGAGAAATTCTTTTCAAAAATGGTGCCTTTGGAAGAGGTGAGTCGGACAGATTCTGTGCCAACGGGGCGGGCGAGGTCTCCTGCAGCGAGAGGCGCCCAGGGGATGACGCCGATCCCATTGAATTTACAGTACGCCAGCATCTCGCGTTCCTACGTCACGTCAAAAGTTGTCGCAGTGCCCCACGCAATGGGGACATACCTCTTCGCGGTAAAGCAGCGAGTACTCATCTTGCATGCTGACGAACTTGGTCCAGCCGTTCTTCTCAGCCACATCGTTGAGGTACGCGAATTGCCAGCACCGCATCGAGCTTGCGCCAATGTAGCGCACTTTACCGCTCTGAACGAGGTCGTGCAGGGCTTTCATCGTTTCCTCGCCGGGCACGTCGGGGTCGTATCGGTGGATTTGGAGAAGATCGAGGTAAGGGGTCTCCAAGCGCGCGAGCGAGGCGTCGACCGCGTTGAAGATGGCCGCGCGGGAGAGCCCACCCTGGTTGACGTATTGTGGTTGTTCCTTGAGATCGGGCGTGACGTATGGGTGGGCGCTGGGATCATCGCCGACGAGACCAAAGCATTTCGACGCGATCACGATTTGGTGACGGGGGATTTGATACTAGCAAGAACGAGAAACAATGACAAGTTGAAAGGAGGTCCACGGAGTGGTACCTACCTTTTGGATGAACTTGGCCACGACGCGTTCGGATTCACCGTTGGAGTAGAGGTTGGCGGTATCGATCGTGTTGATCCCAAGATCCCAAGCGGCTTTGATGACCTCGAGGGAAGGTTCTTCGTCGAGGATCCACGGCTGGATGAGGATGTAAACATCAGACTACGGTCTCACGGCGCGAGGGGGGCGTACGTACATTCCATTTCGATGAACCAAAACTCATGGCTCCCAGCTATGATGATACATATGTACATTTCGTCAGAGGTCATATATCATGTAGCAGCTCTCCGCATGGAACTTACGATGGGGACGGAGACTCGAAGACCAGACTTGCCCAATTGACGGTATTGGACCTTAGGGGCGGACATGATGGGGCAAAGATAAGGATGTTGAAAGAGTACTGAAGGATGAGAGTAAGAATGATCTTTTCAGACTCCACGCATTGTATTTATGTAGCCAGTGCCTCAGCCGTTTGACCCCACAGGGATCAGATCGATCATGACTCGGATTAGTACGTATGTATGTAACGTTGTCAACTGGCAATTACATGAAACTCAATCGCTGACTCGTTGCGGCGCAGTCCGGCAATATTGCAATTTGTATGGTTGCTACAAATACACGAGTTGATGAGTCAGTCTACCCGACTGCGCACGTTTCCCTGGCTCTTTAGATGAGTCGCTATGTATGCAAGATGGACAAATTGCATATAAGTGATGAGGAAAGTGATTGGCGGAAGCACTGCACAGAGTGCTCGATCCGGAAGTCGATGGGGTGTTTGTCAGCTGGTAATCAAGCCAGCAAAATCGTTAACTCGTCTTACGGCTGCTGCGCAGTCCGGTAGAGATATTGTATAGCCTATCTCGGTGCTTGTTGCTACAAATACACAAGTTGACGTCTACGCCGACTGGGCACGTTCTCGTACGATTCCGCCCCCCAATACCCGGGTTTTGGCAAGCATTTAGTAGCAACGATGTGATAAACACAAGGATACGATACACACGGTGCCTCAAGGTAGGCTACTTCCTTTGGCGTCAACACGATACCAGTCACGCTGCGTTCCTCGAGCTGCTTGATGGAGTTGGCCCCCACGGGGCTCGTGGCCTTTTGACCGACCCAGGCCATTGCGATCTGTCCCATCTTGACACCGATATTTGATCGTGAGTTCCTCCACGCGAATGATGATGGCTCTGAAAGTTTCCTCTCGAATATGACCCTCTGCCAGGCAGAGTTCATTCGAACGGATTCTGTGCTAACAGAGGCGGGCGAGGTGTCCCAGAGCGAGAGATGCCAAAGGGATGACACCGATCTTGTTGGACTTACGGTAAGCCAGTACCTTGCGTTCCTACATACGTGAAATCAGTCGACGTTAAAACGATCCGTGAAAGGCGACCCTATCTCTTCGCGGCAAAGCAACGGGTATTCGTCTTGCATGCTGACAAACTTGGTTCCAGCCGTCTTCTTAGCCACCTCGTTGAGGCACGCGAATTGCCAGCACCGCATCGAACTTGCGCCAAAGTAGCGCACTTTCAAGTTACCGCTCTAACCAAGGTCGCGGGGAGCTTTCATCGTTGCCCCCGAGTCGGCGGAGGCCCCGGGGTCGTATCGGTGAATTTGGAGAATGAGGGGAGGGGTCTCTATGCGCGCGCGCGAGAATTCGGACCGAGGTACTTATGTGCGGACGCTGAGATCATCGGCAACGAGACGGCAACACTTCGACGCGACCACGATTTGACGACGGGGAGATTCGATGCCAGCAAGGATGATGAGAGATGCGAAAAGATTTCAGGAGCAAGCACAAAGGTACCTTTTTGATAAACTTTGCTACGGGTTCGCCGTTGGAGTAGACGTTTACGGTACCAATTGTATCGACATCGAGCTCCCATGTTGCTTTCGTGATCGCGATAGATGGGCACACGACTGAAGCGACCGCATGAGGCTATGATCTCACAGCGCGGCAAAGAGGAGTAAATGCACGATCCATTTCGGTGAACTAAAGCTGATGCCTCCGACCTATGTGGACAACATGTTTGGTCAGGGTCGACGGTAGCCATACTGAAACCTTTTGCACGGGACTTACAATAGGGACGGAGACATTTGCCCAACAGACGGTACCTCAACTTTCGGGACGGGTAGTGAGTCGTGACCGACTTGGAGTTGAGTCGGGTGCGGGCTCTTGTATTTATGCTGCCCCAGTCGTCCCAGCAGTCTTACGATCGATGACGGAATTACGGTACCAAAATTGTACTATAGAGGGGTTTTCAGCTGGCATCCAACCAGCGTAAAATCGTCGGCTTACAGTAACTGCCGCAGAATGTTTTTCCGGAATCCGGGCTATGTGCTTGGAGCTCGGGCCGAGACTGAGCGCTGAGCTGTGCTCGTTGTTGGTGACAATGGTCTGGAGTACTTACTGGACTCAGTAGCGACGCCGTAGGCCCCGGCCTGTCCCGGTGCCTATGTGTTTTGACATCCTGCCCTGCCAGTGGCAGTACTACTAAAACACGAATGGATCGTCACACCGTGTTACGTAAGCTGTGAGCGGTGCCAGTGGTACCACGAGTTGGCGGCCGCCTGCATTTTCTTTTCGTCTTCAGTTCGCTACATTTGTTTTATTCAACTTCTTGAGCCCTTTTCTGCGCGCGTTCCTTGTTGCTTATTGTGTTATCGTACCCGCGCCAAAAAGTTTCAACACTTGACCACACCACATCCGTAAGCGCCTGCCTCGTTGTCATGAAACTTGTCCCTTTTGTATTGATTTGTTTGCACCCGAACTTGCTTGACGACTTGCACGAACCCATCCGACGAAGAGATCAGCGTTGTGGTTGTTGATACCTCCTAGGATCTCTCCCAGGATACCCTCCATCCACACCGAACGGAACCGACGCGTGTTTTTCCGTTGTTTTTACCTTTCTACATCTTGTTTTCTAGCCGAACATGCATTTCGGCGATTTTTCAACCCTGTGTTCCCAAGTGCCATCATATACTTGGTGCAACCTCTTTTACCGGCAGGTGAGCTTCATTTGCAACCGCGCACACCTCATCAATGTCATAGATCACCTCAATCAGGTACTCCACAATGACGCTGCCCTCCTCACCGGCTTGTCTGCCAACCCAGCAACGGCCCCCATGGGCGTGAATCCAGAATGTGGGATACCATTGGTGCAGACAGGCGGCTCATTTGGAAACATTGCCAACATTATTGCTTGTGGTTTAAGTGTCATTGTGGTCGTCGCTCTCATCGTTTTCTCCAGTCGGAGAAAGGCAGCGGTCGGTATGTTCTCAATGTTTGACTTACCTCTGGGGAAAAATACTCCCGTGTACCCCCGGGGGGTGTTCGTTTCAAGTTGTCTCCATCTCTCCGCGACTCACATGGCTTGCTTCTACAGGACGTACCGAGCTTCGTATATTCTTTGGCGTATACCTTCTGACACTGATATTCCAAATCCTGACGACTGGCTCGGTCATCCAGCAAGGCACCAAAGGCCTGGTCATTCTCACTGCCATTCATGCTGGCTTGATTGCTACCCTTTTTTGGACCTTGCTTGGCAATGCCATCGTAGCGACACAGATCGTCGAAGACGGCACATTAAGCTCCATGCTAGTGCGTTCTCTCTCGTTTCCAACGCGATTTCTCGTTGACATGAGTTCGAAAAGCCTTTTGGCATCATCAGTCTCTTCTTCTTTATTGCGACCACGTACATATCCCTCGATACCGCATTCTCGTTCAGCAAAGCCTTCGGACCTTCAAATCCGCAGCAAGCACTTAATAGTATACCACTGTTCGTGCTGACGAGCATATGGCCCGGCGCGTATGTAGTTTGCCCGCGATCACGACACACGCAGATCTGACGTGGTACACTCTTCAGCGCTGCTCTCATCTATTTCGGTATGATGCTGTACATTGTGGTAGGCGTCCTCAACGAGGTCAGACCCGTGTGGTATTATGTGATATCAGCCATCCTCTTCATTCTCAGTCAACTGGATTACTTCCTCCTGAGCAAAGTGATATGTCAGGTACGTCATCGTGTCACTGGTATAGCGATAGCGATGCTTCATAGTGCAACTGTCTCCAGGGTGCATCAATGAAAGTTGATGGTTCATTCCTCGCGACAATATTGGAGACAGCAGCCGTTGTCTCCCTATACTTTGCATGGCGAGGTATAACAGAAGGTGCGTGGATAACAGTCGTGTCATGCGTTTTTTGACGATGCGTGACACAGAGGATTGGGACGTAGACTACTACCCATCATAGTGGAGCGAAAAACGCCGTCGAAATCTCGTAAACTGTATCTGCTATGTTTTTGATCTCGTTTTTCAAAATCACCCACAAGAACTGTTGTCTTAGCTCACTTATCCCTTGTGGCGATGCGTCTTATCGCGGGTTTCTTTCTCCGATTTCCCTGATCCAATCGTGTCGATGCACGAGCTCTTCCATACCTTATCTCTTCTCTGCTTATCCTGTTGTTTCTCGCGGCCTTTCGTTCCCGCGTTACCTCTCCCCCTCCCAGAAACCATGAGATTCTGGTTTTTGGCTTGTGGTTAATCATAGCAGTCTGTGAGGTTGGACCCCGCGATACATAATATCTGCTTGTTTATTCCAAACGATGATCTGGACGCGTCTGTCGATGTTGATCGATGCTGTTTACTTTAGGGGAGACGTCTGGGTGGAAAGAGATTGCTGGACAAGAGGACTTTGACTTTGACTGTTTTACTTACTACAGTACGTATTATATCTACGAATTTAATACTCATACAATTCATGGACCCGCGTTGGCTGGGATGAAAGGAGAAAATAAAGAGTGTATCCCAAATAAATTTTAAGCGCCTAGCGCACGTACCACATTACGGCCACACTAACCGCGAAGAAGAAAACGTCCCTGGTGAAACGTGGGCCCAGGCTATGCGATAGTTCGTTTCAAAGTCATTTGATAAGGAAAAGGGGCAGCCAGACCCCGAGTCGATAAACAGAGAAAGTTGAAACGCGCCTCAAATACAAATGCTCTGCTGCCCACTGTGATGTCCGTTCACAAGTAAAAACGCGAAACACAAAACGACACGTTTCAATCCTCAATCTTCGTCGAGGTTTGTTATGTAGTGCTGCCTGACGATGGGCGTGACTTCGATACACACCCACCCATCCGAATCTGGGGACGTCTGACATCGTTTCCGCTTCGGGAGGAACGAGAACCGCGGCTTGAGTCGTGGGCTCTTGGACGGGGTATTAGGTGGCGTTGGCGCTGGTGTGATCTGCCCACCGATGGGACTAGAAAACCGACCACGTCGTTCCCCTACAGCGGTAATCGATGAAAAACCCCTTGCAGACGGGGATGGGGAAAAAAGAGATGGGGACATTGATGACTTTGGAGTGACTTTCCGGGGGGTGGATGGGGTAGAGCTCGTGGCGGTTGGGGTGGCGCCACCATCCAAAGGCCGACGTTTGCGGAGTAGACGTCGGCGGCGGGGTGTGAATGGCCACGAGCCGGTAGGTGAGACGCATTCGTTCGGCCCAGTCCATTCGGGGATGGGGGAGTCAGACACGCACATGCTCTGGGCCGCGCTGCCTGAGACATCGACATAGTTGGACGTGGAGGTCGTCGTCGTCGAAAAGCGCGATTTCTGAGGCGAGAAAAATGAAAAATGATAGAAAAAGAAAATTGGATAAATTGGAGCAAGGGCCTTTGAAGAAAAGGCGATACGCAGCAATCAATCAAAGGTAGAGACGGACTTACCAGATGCGAGGGTCTACTCCCCGAACTCGACTCGCTGTCTGACTCTGAGCGATACGCATCCAACATTAAGTCGGACCTGAGTCGAAGTCTTCCAAATGCAGATGGCGTACGGAAAGAGGACTCCATGTCCAATAAATCAATGCAGGACAATTGCAAAGATCGCTTTGATTTGAGGTGAATGTCGTGGGAATATACGTCCAACCCGTCAAACATCGAGGAGGCACGCGTTTGCAAACCACGTGGTGCGCCCTGCGCTGCCTTCATGTTGAGGTGCTCCCTCGAGTCCCAAGGTGTGTGACGTAGAAATACTTTGAAGACGTCCTGGAAAGTGGCTAGCGTCGCGGTGTTTTCGGACGTCGTGGTACCTCCGTCTGTGTCTCGATCGACGGAGATATATTGTGAGTGGTCGTCGTCAAATATGTCAGGGTGGCGTGATTCTTCTGATAAACTTTCAGACTCGAGCAGTGCTACACCCGAGAATGTGACCATCCCCTCCTCGGGATCCCACAATGCTGCAAATGTCAATGCAGTCTTGGGAGGAACGACCTCTGACCAACGATTGAGGTGGGCGGCGTTGCTGGAAGTATTGCTGGGCGAGTTGTCCAGCGAGAGACAAAACTGTGAGGTAAACCGGGGGAGAATATACATAAACGGAGGGAAGGAGCTGACGTAGAGGTCTGTCTTACTTTATTGCGACTTCGAGTGGAAGTCATACTGAGGAAAAGGTTGACTAGCTGTACGGAAAATGGATGTGGGGCCAAGTAAAACAGAGGAGTTTCGGGGACAGGACGAGGTGACAGAATGTGAAATCAAAGCGCCGCCAAAGAGTGAAACGAAGATAGGGCTACTGGATCCAGATGTGAATGTGGATCCAGTCGTCGTATGCCTGCACACGGGGCGGGAGGTGCAAGAGCTGCCGCAAGGAACTCAGTCAACTGTATGATCCAAGCTTTATGTGACGCGCAATAACGACATCACTCCCCTCCTCGTGCATCAAAGAAGCGACATACCGGGAAATCCCATCTTTGTGAGAACACCTCCGGCATTTGCCCAAATTTGCACAACGGGGTGACCAAAAATTTAGAGCAACCTAAATGAAAAACCAAATCCTAAACAAATTAGCAACTAAAGATATTCTGAAAGCGAACCTTCAATTTTTCGACGAGTGAATTTGATGAAATTATTTACAGCGACTGGAGACCTGGATGCGTAGTCACGTGCATGATGCATACACTGCGAAGTCATCTCAGTGAATCAACGCCTGGAACACATGACGTATGTTGGAACCCAGGGTAGAACCAACCATCAACAAGGGAAGCCAAGTCGCCGTAGCATTCAGCGGAAACAAGTGGGTGATCACTCTTTAATGTAGACCTTTTCTCGTCATCATGAGCGCCGACTGGGTTGAACAGCCGAATACGGACCATGACCGCGAATGGGCGCAACGTGCTCCCATAAGAGACGGGTTTCGCACACGACGACGACGAAATTTTATATCGGTGTCTCTTGAACAACAATCCGAATCCGAGCGTAAGAAGGCCGTGTGGTGCGGCAAGTCCTGCAGGGTGGTAGTTCGTCGTGAATAGCGTCCCAGTCGGCCGCACGCGGATCAGATAGAGAACAAGGAGCACGAACAGAGTTCAAGACTCAGTTCCCAGACGGTACGACGTTAGGAAATTTCCTGACTGAGGCAGAGGAAGAGCTTCTTTGATGTGTTGGCACCCGGAGCAGCAATGCAGATGGAAACGAGTGAACCCTTGAACGTTATCCGAACCAGTTCGCCACGGTGTAATCATGGAATGAAAGCAAGTGACATTTCCCCCATCGCCGCACCTATGAAACGATTATCAGTCAGAAAGGTAACTGATAAAGAGGCTGAACACGACGTACAGTGACATACAGTATGTGTTGGTTGCAAACGGGTGAGCGTGTGATACTAGCACAGACGAAACTGGTAATGTAGGTTTTGAACACTTTTGAGTCAGTCGTCTGCACGCTACACCATCTTCAACCACCTGTTCTTATCATTTTACTTATTTGCGCCTCTCCTTTCGTTCTCTTATTCTACTCACCGTGCCCGTTTTATGCAAGTTGTCGGACGATGAGCTCTGCGGCTGGGCTATCTCGACGACGTGTGGCAACCGCCTCTACCTCCTCAGTCTCTGGAGACGATTTGGCAAGCCCAGGCCGGAACGCGAACGGCTCAGCATCGAATGGTGCAGTAGCCACCCATGCGGGTTCTGCATTTGAGGGCGGAAACAAAATTGCATTTGACCCGCGCGACCTTGATCAAGACAGAGAAGACAGTCGCTATGGTGGCAAAATGCCTCGTCTCACCATCATGGAAGAAATTCTCCTGCTGGGACTGAAAGACAAGCATGTATGTAACTTGATACTTTGGTTCATTTGCCGCGCTCCACCATGGGTGCAACCTATGCCTGCGATTTCCGCAGCACGAGCGCTAGATCATCGGCCAGGCGTTCGTGTCCCTGTACGGATGGATTCGGGGTCATTGCTTTTATGACATCTTATCTCCATTGTTTTGGCGCTCGTGGCTGATTGTCGCACAGGGCTACCTCTCTTTTTGGAATGACAGCATCTCGTACGCCCTCCGGGGATGCATACTCATTGAACTCGCGCTTCGCCGCCGGATAGCACTCGTCAAGGACGTAAATCGGCGAAGAAACCCCCTGCCAGACCGCTTAGTGGAGGTCATTGATGATAGACACACAGGGGAAACGATACTCGATGAGACACTCAAGATGATGAGGGCCCAGGAAGGGAACAAGTTCACAATAAATAGCTGGATCGATCTTTTGAGTGGTAAGTGTTTCAAGCGCCGACGCGAGCAGGCTCTGAAGGCCTTTGCTGTGCGACGACTTCTGTGTCGCACAAAAAGAGACTTACCGAGTATCCATCTTCAGGGGAAACATGGAATGTCATGAAAATCGGATACCAACTCAAGCAAGTTCGGGAGCGCCTCGCAAAGGGCCTCGTCGATAAGGGCGTCCTTCGCACAGAAAAGCGAAATTTTCTTCTTTTCGATATGGCCACTCACCCCGTTGCCGATGTCCGGACCAAAGAATCTATCATTACACGCGTCGTGTCGCTCTTGACAGCGAACACGTCCACCATTTCACCCAACGCGCTCGACAAGGAAGGCACTCAATGCAGAGTCACGCGTGCAGTATGCCTTGCCTGTGCAGCCTATGCAGCGAGCGTTCTCGATAACGCTTTTGGTCGGTTAACCTACGAGGACCGCGAAGCTGCTTTTCAAAGATGTGACGAGGTGTTAGCAGAGTTTGCATGTTGGCCGTTTGGAAGTAGCACCGGCCCTGGCACTGCGAGTGGTCGGAGGCGAGAGGCGGTGAGGATCGGTATGGGGAGTGTCTTGCCCAGTGGGCGCGAGAGCGTGCTCGGTCTCGTGCAAGAAGTAAAACGAGAGATGAATGGCGACGAAGACCTTGGATTCGAGTTGATCGCGGGTGTGTTGGAGGTGCTTTCGAAACTAGATTCCCTACTGTGAACGTCCACAGTGAAGTGGTGCATCTCCGCCGTATATTGTTTGACCGACGCACGGCAGATTCTATGTTCCGCGCTACCTATTAAATTCTGGTCCATCATAATGCATTATTTTTATGTCTTCCTTCGATCACCGTACTCCGTCCCTTGGTTTGAAGAGGGAACTCACACCAGCCTATCATCAGATTATCATGGGGACGCTACCACGCTAGATCAAAGATGCCACTTGCAAGCTCTACATCTTTGGACCGACCTCCAGGCTCTCGCGGTCAAACTGTCACGCTATCTTCAAGTTCGTGATGTTTTCCCTTTCTGGCGTTGTCTTGACAATTTGGCTAGTTCTTGGTCCGATCCGCCACGTGTCTGGTCGTCCCTCGAAAGTCACTGTGGGTGATTGCCCATCGCGTCACGGTTTGCACCCATGGCCGAGAAAATGCACGGAAGACAACCTTCCGTTGATCTTCCCCAAGGACGAGCCCCAATACCAGGGTCCACTGGGGTGGTATTCATGTCAGCATCCTCGGGTTATTGGATTATCGAATGGTCGCTACAAGTGTACAGTATGTCAGGGCACATTTTGAACATGGTCACAACAGTTTGTGACCGAGACCCTGACAGATCGTTGTCGGTGGCAGTACTCACTACTACGCCGGTAGTGTGCCACGCTAGCCTCGGCAGGCTGGAACATGTTACATGTGCCTGAGTGTCGTGCGTAGTACTGGCGTTAAGTTATGGTATGTAGCCGAGTCTGTCCCACACCAGCGAGATGCTTACTCAGTCACACAGCAGCACACAGCCCATCCGATGATCTTGTGTGGCGTGTTGAGCCCATGTGGTATATTAGATGAGGAAGAACTGCTTCTGCGTTGCTGTCGTGATGAACGAATACCCGTTCCCGCCAGCGTAGTGTCTTTTCAATATCATGGGGTTCAGGCTTGTTCGAAATGGTACGTTCCTCCTCATATGTAAACCATGAAACATCCCAAGCGCCATCATTCCGCCATCACAACCGACGAGGCTGACACGCAAGGTCCCTGTGGCAGCTGGCAGTGTGGCTGGTATCCTCACAGAACCTTGTTAGTCTCAAACCAAGTTCCAACCTTAACCCCGCTGAAATGTTTACTGTACCACTCTCTGGCAAAAACATGTTCCCGCAGGTCATCCTGCCAAGGTACCGGAACGCGTAGCACGCTCTTGTTTGAAGTCCCAAGATACAGGACCAGGACCCTGAGTATGATGACCTCGAGGTCCCGATTCGAGCGGATATGGATGACACACTTGGGCCACGGAGCCGAGTGACTATACTAGTATGACATCCTTGCCTCAAGTACTAGTAGTATACTACACCCGCTGGAAATGAAGCGATGGGGGATTCAACGTAGACCGGTGTCCACCGGAATCCAAATTCTTGTCGGCTCTCTTGTCTCTGGCCGCAACCCGAAGCAGGAGAGTTACCGTGACCTGACCATGACGCTCGATGCGTTCCCAGGGAATGTGTTCGTCACCGTGCACTCCCAGTGGCATGCAGCTGCTCATTATATGGAGACTCTGGAGAGCACCTTTGGTGACCGAATGGGCTGGTTGCGATGGTAATCTGTTTCAGGGTGCGTAACGCCCTGGTGATTCTTCACTGCAAACGCGGCGGGATTCTCAGGAGATACAAATTCAAGTGAGTTGCATACTAATCGCTATTCCTGGAATTAGTCTGAGATAGGGTCAAGGTACGCGTCGCCCGACGATCGTGGTCCGGGTTTATACGTTCAAGGGTGTATGATGATCTATCTACTTTGTACGTATAGTTTGATTGCATGGATGCTCTTGCGCGATCAAATGAATCATTTGGCAGTGATTCGGAGATCGCATTCAGCTGCCCCGAACTGAAAGGTATTGATGCCGCATCTCGCAATAATATCAATGGTCTGGTTTCGTTTATGGTTTCCCTTGTTCATCCTTCCAATCAATGTATAAGCTTGACCATTGACAGTGTTTAGCCGTTCTACTTGGAATGGTGATGGCGGCCCGTGATTCCTCCATGCGAACCAACGAGGCACAAATTGCCACCCCTCTACCAGACTGATGGATTCAATGATGATTGGTTGGTCAAAAACCGCCTTGCAGAATATCATATGAATTACGTTCAATTGAGTCATTTGAGTTTATCCGGGCGATGTATCCAGCCGCCAACCCCGTGGTGGTCTGAGTCACGCCGCATCGTGGATCCATCGTGACCGCGTGTGACCGACGGATCATAATATTTGTCAGTCTGTTGGAAAGTGGGTCCTCCGATTCGGACCTGGGGTAGTGGGCCGTGAAGAAGCAGAAAAAATTGCAGTTTGTCGATGAGTCAAAGACTCGAACATCATCCTCCCACTGGCAAGTACTTATTGCCAATAAGTAAAAAAGCACTCGCTGATCCAAGATTGTGGAGTGTGGTGTCTCGGGTGAGGTAATTTGAAAATGCTGTATGTAGACGGGTCTTCAAAGTGGAGCTGTCAAATAACCGTTGGCACTCATGTTCTGCATGGTCAACAAACAGTGTGACGTGTTGACCGTCTTGGTTATCGAGTCCTTTTTAAATTCAGTGGCACGGTGTAGGAGACTACTTTGGGATCTCACGAGGCACAGATACTATCCCTGATGGCGACCCAGGGTTTCTGTACGGCAACCCGTGGAAGCCTGCCTTTCCTAAAATGTATGATTCCTCCTGAGTGGAGAAACCCGCCCAAAATGGTAAAAAAACAAACAGGGATGCTGACACGTTAATTAGTTAACTTGTCATGATGGATGATACACGAGACTTGTCCATCCCTTTTTATCATCCTTCCCGCCACTTTCTTGTTCTCACATCCCATTGACACCTTTGGATATGGTGTTCCACTACGACTCCTCAGACCCATTGGCCATTGTCACAGCGCCACCACCCAACGAGACCCCAGAAGAGAAGGCAGCGAGAGAAGAACGCGAAGCCGAAGCTCAGAGAATCAGCGACCAGATCGACGATGAACTCCGTGCTGAGAGAGCTGCGCTCAAGAAACAGGAACAGATTGTCAAAATCCTATTGCTCGGCCAAAGTGAAAGTGGTAAGTCTATTTCAATATCCAGTTGGGAGTATATCTGGCTCCCGGTCGGCTTCCCAGTCCTTCTCCAGAATTACAGCTGACGGGCTCAACAGGGAAATCTACCACCCTCAAGAGTCGGTGACACGCCTGGATCCGCACCCTTCTCGAGTGCTGATAACGCCTGCCAGATTTTCGAATGAGATTCGCACGGGACAAGTGGGTGCAAGAACGTGCCTCTTGGAGAACCGTCCTGCAACTCAACCTCGTACGTTCTGTGAATGCGATCCTCGATGCACTGCAAGACGCCTTCGACGACGATGACGAGGAAGATGCCCTTCCTTTCACGGACAAACATCATTTGCTTCGACTTCGACTTCGTCCCCTCCGCGGTGTCGAGGGCGACTTGAAACGACTCCTTGGTGTAAAAGCTGAGGATATGCCAGAGCACTCTCCTCAGACGTCGCCCAGGCTCTCCCCTAGGACTTCCTCCGAATTCTATGTTCGATCTCGCCACTGGCGAAGTTTCCTGCAGGCTTCTCGCATAAATGACACAGAGAACTCCCGCAGACCGGTTAAACACGACGGCGTGAACAGTCAAGATGTCACCGAAGTTATTGCGGGTTGCAAAAATGACATTATAGCACTGTGGGCAGATCGTATCATTCACGAAATGTTACGAAGATACAGGGTCCGTCTAGAAGATTCTGCTAGTTTGTTCGTCTCTTTCTCTTTCCTTCTTACATGTCTCTCAAGTTGTACATGATCTCCAGTTTTCTAGACAACGCAGAGCGCCTCGCCACTCGTGATTTTGAACCAACAGACGATGATATCGTCCGTGCACGTCTACGTACGCTAGATATTCAGGAATATGAACTGAACCTTGCAGGAGGTACTTGGAGGTTTTCGTTACCTCATATCAATGTAACAGGCTTCTTTCTAGATGGGGAATCGCAAATGTGGAAGATTTATGATGTCGGGGGTTCGCGTACCCAGGTACTTTTTACGTTTTCACTTTAATCTACACCGCCGTTATTGAATGCTTACGATTTCACAGCGTAACGCGTGGCTTCCATACTTTGATCAAGTGAATGCAATCATCTTTCTAGCTCCTATATCGTGCTTCGACGAGCGGCTAGAAGAAGATCCAAGGGTGAATCGGCTCGAAGACTCATTCATCCTCTGGAAAGCCGTCTGTTCGTCCAAGCTCCTGAGCCGGACGTCCCTTATCATCTTCCTCAACAAAGTTGACATCTTAGAAAACAAGATCGAGAATGGGGTCATGGTGAACCGCTATCTACCCTCATATGGGGATCGCCCCAATGACACGCAATCCGTCCTTAAATGTATGTGCGCCACCTCGCGAGGCGTTTAATGGGTACTAATCAGACTGCCGCACGGGGCTGTTTTCTGTCTAGACCTCCGTCAGAAATTCAAGGATACCGTCAAACACAGCTCCCCGGAACCGCGGGTCTGTCATATTTATTCCACGTCGGTCATCGTTGAGTCGATTTCCCCCTTCTTCTTTCCTCCCGCAGTTTCGTTGATTTGGTCCTGGTTCGTATTTTTCAGGATACGCGGACAACGGCGCAAACATTGTTATCTGGTATGTAGGCGTGTCTTTTTTGCTGCTTCCTTTGGCAAGGTTTTTTGATCCTGATCGGTTTAGTACGCGATGGGATCATCCGAGCGAATCTCAAAAGAGCCAACCTAGTATGAGGCACCTCTTCGAATTTGTTGAGGTGGATGCTTAGCCAAATGATTCAGGTGAGGTGATGTGGAGGAGATGGACAGTAACCCACACAAAGAAAAATTTTCATCACATCCAACATGACTGCTCAATCTCGCGCTATTTATTATATTGTGGATCATGCATACACCACTTGCTAGGTATCTTTCTGTCACCCATTGTTGCATAATACAAAAGTACCAAAGTACCTGTTTTAGAGCTGCCATTATCACTTTCTACGATTGACCACACGCTGACCTATAACGGTCTCCAACCCTCCCCCATGGGCCACTTGAGATTGTCAGACCCCGTCAAGAAATCCCGATGTGGAGCGGCACTTGTTGCTGTCATTGTTGTCCTTCCCGCGCCTTGGTCCTCGCCCGAACTTGGTTCGTCATCAGTCGTCGGCTCGGAGTCCGGGTCCCGATCGACGTTGGCAGCGGTCCACCGCGTGTCTGCCATTAATCCTTGTTCGCCTTCTTCGCGCCACCGGGTCCCGCCAAGTTGTGCGTGATGAACGTATCCCCGCTTGCTGATTCCTGCCTCTGCCTTGTATCGGACAGCGTCGAGTTTGGGCTGGGCTTTGAGCTGGAAATTGGTCAGCGTTTTCTGAATGTTGGCGATGGGCGACGAATCGGATGGTTCTCGCTCCCTACCGCGCGTGAGCGAAAGATGGCGAGAGAGGCCTTGGAACGAGGGCGTGCGTGCGTGCGCGGATAGGACGTGGGGGAAGGAGGGAAGCTCACCCCTATCCGACGTGGGCGTCAACTGCATGCTTTCTGGACGTTTCCGTCGGGGAGGTGGAGGCGGGACTGACGACGAGGACGTGACAGATTTGGAACGCGCGACGCGGGGCGAGGAAGGGGAGGACGACTGGGAGTCATCCACGTTGGGTTCTGTTGATGTGGATGGTCGGCGGTGTGGGTGGGTCGGAGGCGGTGTCGGCCCGGGACCGGCAACGGTGGGTAAGCCGGAATAGTCAGTGTGTGTCGTTGACACGCCGAGGGCGAGGATGTCCCGGTTGGGTAAAGGTGGTTTGAACGGTGCAGCGATCGGTGATGAAAGTGTCGCACTCGCCACTTGTTCGAGCGACAACACCGAGCTCGACGTCGACGAGGGTGGACTTGGTTTTCGTCGCCGCGGTAGGGGCGGAACGCACGTCGCGTCGTCTGACCCGCCGGATGGAGAGCCAGAAACGTACCCGTTGGGAATTTTTTGCAATTGTTTGGAGGGGCTAAGACTGCGCGTGCGCGTACTGGGGGTGGTGTTGCTGACGGAGGAGCTGGACGAGGTGGTTTTGAGGATTTGGAGGACACGTTCTCGATCGAGTTGTTCTTCAGAGCGTTTCATCGACTGTGCGTGTTTACTCGCTTCGAGTGACTGTCTCATGATGGGGCTCATCACATGAGCCGGTTTGGTGGGAATCAAAGGGGGTCCGGAAGGCGTCATGAGATTCGCCATCGAAGTGATTGGTATCGGAACGGCCTCCGAAGGTCGACGGGGAGGGGCTGCGAGCAATGTGGGCTTGCGAGGAGGTAGCGGTGGGAGTTTACCTGGACTAAAACCATTCGCGGGCGATGCGCTCTTGTCTACATTGTCGCGATTGAGAAACGGGTTTTGACTAATCTTGCCGGGGCGCTGCGGAGGAAATATGGGCGGCAGTTCGGGGTCTGCTGATGGAACAGGTGGTGTCCCGTGTTCCATCGAGCTGCGCGTGAATGGGATCGTTTCTTGGGATGAGGTGGTGGGCGGGGGTGGTTTCTGACGGTCAGGGTGTGATGGGGGTGCTTGGACGGTTCGTTTAGGAGGCGAGAGCGGTCGTGGGACGTCTGGGGCTTTGGCTGGTCTCGGAGATGCTATATAAGTTTGTGATAAGCAAGCAGTATTGTGTACATGTAGGATACGAAGGAGCATCGATACCCGATCGTAGCCGGGATAGACACGAGACCTACTCACCTTGAACGAACGCGAGCGTCCGGTCAACCCCTTTACCTGACCCGGCGTGTATAACGAGTCGGAGTGCAGCAAAAAATTGGCCGCCTGTGAGTGTGTCCGAAGGCAGCATGTTGGGACAAAATAATTTGAGGATCTGTATGAATGGTCGGGGAGAGAGAGAGAGAGGTGTTAGTCGCTGGGACGGGTCGGTGTAATGCCAGAACTGACAGCATCGATGTCGGACGCTAGGAGATTAGAGTATCTACCGCGGAGCCATGCTCGTACTTCACGTACGCTGACGGAGGCCCGCTCGTAGTGGGCGTCGTTACGGACGTGGGTACTTGGGATGTGGATGTTGCGGTTGGTAGAGTCTGTGGCGAGATCGTCGAGAGATGCGGTGTAGAGGTCGTATTCGGAGTCGCTGAGAGCAGAGACATGAAGCGTAAGTGGGCGCATCGTCGCTGCTCTGCGCTGAGGGTCGCCGTCGTCAGCAACAGGAAAAAAAGAAATACAAAAGTGTGGAGATGTGGAGATACCGGTCTAACCACAAGCGCTGAAATGACCACGCCGGCACGTGTCGACCTTACTCCTCCACCGCCATGTAGGCCTTTGCAATTGAAGTAAGTATCGGTCGGCGGCGTTGACTTGAAATTGCCTGAACATATTGTATGTGCAGACATGTCACACGATTCACATATCCAGTTCTTATTGGAGCAATCTCCATCTGGTGTGATCACACCATCTCACTACTCACTCGACGATCCCCCACCATGGGAACCGCAGTTTGAGGAACTCTCATCCGTGCCGTCCTTGCCGTTGCTACTGAGGCGTCCTCTCGATCCACCCCCACCCTGTTTCTCCATTCCCTCCCCGTTGCGCATCAGATCCCACAACTTCCCGCCCTTTCACATTCCTGCGGTCAGCGATAAGCTCACAGACGGATTCCGCGTACTCTATCCCAACAACATACTCGAGAGACATGGCATCTGCCGTTCAGACTGGGTCCGGTTTCTCCAAGACCTTGGTATCGCGGCGCGTCTCTCGCACGAGGGCCTCAGCGCCGTCGGATCGCGCGGGCCCGTCGCACCCTTGATCACCCATCGAATATTTCCCTCACGTGCCTTCGGTGTAGTCTACGACGGGCATTTCGCACGGAGCCCAGTGGAGGAAGTCTGTGCGCTCATACAGATTTGGAATCAGTGTGCGTTCGAGCGGCGCAAGATCAGAGTGTCTCTTCTGGTACGGCCTATCGGGGCGAGCCGAAAGAAGACCTACACGTTGATCGTGGGATCGCTGTGACGGGGGCGGTTCATTGTACTATGTATTTCCAGCATGGCATTCATATCATCCTCATCTCTTTTGTCCAGATTTTGTTACCAGTCGTGTCATCTCCGCGTTCAGAGAAGCGGCGCCGTGGTCCAGGTCTACATTCGAGCTGACACCAGAAGTATGCAAGACGTCTGATCGACTGCCCAGAATAACTTCCCACCGAGTTCTGCTGTGCTCTCAGAGACCCAGATTGCCAATGCCTACCCAGATGCGCTGTAAAAGTTTCCAGAATCAGCAGCTTGTCTCAGATTTACCGCTGTATGAATGGCGGAAACAACGAAGATGTGAATGGACCGGACAATATTTGGAGCAGATGACTTGCCGTTCAACATCAGCGCCGAGATCTCCCAAAGGCGTCTCGTGCGAGTATTGTCGCTACGATCCATGGATTTTAGCCAAAAAAAAATGCTTGTTCCCATCGGACAGTCATTTGTTCATCTCGCTCCACCCCAGGAGCTAGCTCCTTGTATAGCATTCACGTCCCGGTGACTTTGCAACATCCCGGGCAAGACTCTGCAAACGTTCAGCAGTACATTCCGCTGTACCCAGAGCTTTGACATCGACGGTGTTCGGAAGGACCGCTGGCATCCGCGGCTTTAAGTAAAACACGGAGGCATTGGCACGCCATCGCTCTTCGTATTCAATGCGGATATTTCGGCGGTGGGGGGGGTCTGATGAAAGACGTGCACGTATCCGGGGTAAGCGCTGTTATCTTTGGAAATCAGCATGATGGTTGATGTCGCGTCGGAGAGTGTATAGTGCTGTGGGACACGGAGATGTCAGCTATGGGATCGCCGAATAATGTTCTCGGGTAGTGGCAGGCAGTAACGCAGACAATTGGTTGAGCTAAAAAACTAAAGGGCATTTGCCGAATTGTAAGAGGTATTTCCATGATAGTTAAGGGTTGAGCAGGTGTGGTATGGCAAGTGAGGCACCAAAGGAAGCATTATGGGAGATATGCATATGCAAGGTGTAAGGAATGTGAGTGTGGGACATGCGACCGCTCGACGACGACGGGAAATCCGAAGTGTGGTGGTTTGACAAATTTGGAACACATACATCATTTGTTTGAGGCGGAATACTGGCAGCGCTGACCTTGATGCATCTGATGAACTGGCCACGGCGGCAGTACATTTTCTCCCAATCCGCGCTCGAAGTCGAAAGTAACCATCGCCAAGATGGTGCGGCTTTGATGCCTTCAAGGTTTTACCGTGTTGTTTGAGGTATTTCCGATGCCAGTTCTTTCCCGGGAGCTTTCCAGTGATCTCGAACACATTGGGTCGGCAAAGACCATGGGAGACCTCTTTCATGGTCTTGTGAGGACCATCAGTGAGGTCCTTGATACCGATGATGATGCGCGATTGGGCTGAACCCTCTCACTGGAGTGACGCGCCGATTACAAGTGATCATATTGGAAACTCCGCTTCGGCATGACAATGGCCGACTTCACGATCAAGATAACTACTGCATTGTTCTTCTTCGTTCAGCAGATATAGTTATAACATGAGATCTCGAGAGCTAGGATGTGCATAATAAAATGTTGTGTACTATTTAGTGGAGTGTCGAAAAGTGAGGTGTGTAAACGCGCCAGAGTCTCCGCCCGCTTTAGTCTCACCACAAGCCACCATTATATGGCATATAGACCATCACACTTGGAGAAAAACCATTATTGGAGAAAGTGGATGCCCTCGAGGGCACAAACTGTCATACCCAAGTCAGTGTCGCGGAAATGAACGGGTTTAAATTATCTGCTGACTGCAGTAATAATGGGATTCTTAAGTTGAGTTATTTTGTTTTTCGCTTCTGAAACAGTGTCCCGAGACACCCGCCAACAGCGCAACTATTCAGATCGCGCTTTGATATATAAAGATCATGAACATTAGGTCTGTGTGAGTCAGGTCAGTCCCCATCTCCATCAGAACACCTTGTTCGGTTAAAATGGGCGCAATTTGGAAGCAGATCTCATCGGATTCCATCAAAAT
>JBBPSD010000381.1:0-27161 GCA_038093415.1 Xerocomellus chrysenteron | reverse complement strand
ATGTTCTGGAACCAGACGCATCTCCCTCTGTGGTTTCCTCACATCAAGTCTCGCTGATCACTCGTCCTTCGAAATCTCTACCGAGGCTTCTCGTGCAAGCGCTCGGCGAGGTTCTTTTGCCTATCGTACCGCACATTGACGATTATGCATGCCTCATCTGTACCTCTATCGCGTTCAAGCCGGTCAGGCTTTGCTGCGGCCATTTCTTCTGCGTAAGGTAATTACTTTTTCCGCCCATCTTTACCCCCGCACGCACGTAACGACCCCATCGATCCAGATGTCTCGCCAAACTCCAGAAACGTGGCAAGCCGAATTGTCCCATGTGTCGCGCACCGACGGTCCTGCAGGCAAACCCATGTGAGTACGCTCCTCGCGTCTCGCGTCCTCCGTCGCTTACGAATCGCGTAGCCAACATCGACTATGGGCTGCTCAACTTCATGGCGGACTGGTTCCCGATCGAGTCTCGAGAGAAACTGCTTGCCAACGAACGGGAGGTGACTCAAGAGCAACTCGAAGCGCTTGGTATCGCCGATGTTCGCATTTGTCGGATCATGTAACGAGTACGAGCCAGGAGCGAGCCTGAGGTCGAGTGGTCGTCGGTCGTCGGCCGATGAACCTGTCATGCAACCCAGCGCGACGCCTGGCATATCGGCCCGAGATGGGTTGCGACTGAAACGATTTGGTTAGGCATTAAATTTATCGGATAAATATTTTGTTTCATGGGTACAGTCTCGGACGGTAAACATGCAGACACATAGCGATTTGTTTTTCACCTCGTCATGGTTTGTCCCTACTGAGTAAGTTAGATAGCACTAGTAATACCATGTCATTCAGGTCAAGCACAAGCACAGGAACGCCTGCAGTGTGAGCATTTGACAACAGGATGACGGGCTGGATTAAAGTAGTCCTCTCGAGGCTCCATCGGCTCGTCGCTCGACACGAAGAGGTACTTCGCAACCGTGAGGTTCGTGAGCTCTTGGCTCCATGCCCCCCACTCGCATATCTTCCTCAAGGACCATCTCCTGTTGATGTGAAGATACTGACAACCACCTTGGTGGAAGGAATGCATGCCATACGGAGCTGGGTCAACACCAATGTCGAGAAGGTTGTTGTGGAAGAGCTGAAAGAATTGCTTGGAGGTCTGTAGGAGGGTCAAGAGACATATAGTCAGCTCAGACATACCATCACAAGTCGTGGTGAAGATTTAAAGATGTACGAACCATGGGAGTATTGGTTTTGGTGACTTGGTCACCCGAAGTGATCTTGCGGAACAAGTACCCTGAAGTGATGTTGGATGCGACAATCCATGGAGCGAGCGCCCGTACAGGACAGAGATGTGACTCTGACGCATGGAGGGGATAGAGGAAAAAAGGTTTAATCTCTGCCTGTTCATCAGTGAGTGAGCTTCGACTTGTCATACACATGAAGACATGTCAGTATGAACCCACCTCCGTTCTGGTGTTTTGCGGAGAGGAAGAAAAATGGCGACACTGTTGTCATCAAACTTGAAGGTCATGTCGTCCACCTGTATTTTCAGGACTTCATCAGGTCGGAGAAGGCAAAGGTGTGCAATTGTATAGATGGCCCGCAGCAACCTCCGTGCCCGACCACCACCCCAGTCAAGAAGCTGACTTTGGCTTTCCAAGTCTGTGGCCCGGCGGACAACACCACGAGACTCGGGCTGAGTAGCAGGAGGCTGTGCCGCCGCTGCACCAGGTACATAGGGACGGACGTCCCAGCTGCCTGACTGGCAGCCATAATGTTAAAGCTTGTAGAGCAGATCCTGTAGAGCCACACATGCACGAATCAGCATTCTGGAAGACAGAAATCACGAGAAAAACCTGCTGACCGACGAGACAGCTTGAGAACCGATGGCGACCTCGCCTATTTGTACCTGTCAGTCCAAGTCATGGAGGATGGAGATACTCAAGGCAAAAATGGAACATACTTTGCGACGACGCAATGCACGCATGTAGGACGACACTTGTGTTGAAACCGACGGATTTCCTAGCATTTGATTACTGACCTCTGATTGCTGCCAGGAGGTGTCCGAAGGCGTACGTCATGGCCGCACGCATCTTCTGTGCATGGCTGTACGTGCCCTGCTCGTTCGAACGAGGCTTGACCGTCCCGTCAAGCACGATGGAGTCGCACCTGTGTGCCGAGTGAGCAGTTGTGGATTGGCAGCACAGACACCACTGACATCAATGTCACAATGCAAGACATACGTACGTGTTCATAATCCATGCTACAATGAGCGTGGGGCCTCTGCGTGCGGTGTGCTGGAGAAGAATGACGACCCCGTGTTTGGGATCCACTTCATCTTCGAGAGGAATGCCTCACAGTCTTGCATGAGCCTGTTGGGACACCGCGAGGACCCGTTCAAGGTGTCGATGAGCCGGCAACTGACGTGAGTGAGGCACAGCAGCAGTGGTCAACTGACTTACCGTCTCTACTCGGCGTCGGTGCTGTCCGTAACTGTTTCTTCAATGGAAAGGGTTTCCTGCTCAGCATTCAGGTCATCAGAGACGTCTTGACAGTCGAGCGGATTGAAGTCCATGGTCACAGTGAAGTCGAGGGTAATGTGGATGTATTGGTCGAGAGTGTATGAAAGGCCTATTTGAATGAGCCCACGAGGGCACGATGAGTGTACACCGTACGCCACCTATACGCGATACGGAACCCCGGGACCATCATATCCGAAGCTCGAATCGTCTTTTTCATCCAAGTGATGACACCGCAGCCTCAAATCGAACCTGGCACGAGAATCGCGCTTTATTCACACCTTTGTTCGTCCAGGAGAGAAGAAAGTCCCGTACAGCGTGACACTGACAGGAGGGTCTGCCAGTGGGGAGGTCTGGAACATCTTGGAACGTCCGGAGCACAAGGTCGCGACTTCGAAGGGAGCGAAGATCAAAGCCTCGAGATCTGCGGGAGATCTGTGACGGGCTAAGGTGCACCGTCCACGACACAGTCAGCCCGGTCCTCCACGCCGGCCTGACCATCTGTCCCTCTGAGTCCATCCCCACCTCGACCATTGCCAGTGAAATCCGCGTCGTTTCTTCGTCCATCTCGTTTCGCTCCCAGACTGGGTCCGCGGACGCGTCGAACGTGCCAGCCCCGAATCTTCGTTCAGCGTCCACGATGGTCGCATCACAAAAATGGTAAAATCATGAGACTACAATAGATGGTAATATTCTCTGTTATCGCGTGCTACGGACCGGTCTGGCCTATCAGGTTTAAGTTAGTGTTATTCCGCAATCTCAACTAGATGCTTTTCTGAACCGAAGGCAGACTTTTCACGCAGTACTCTCTTTCTGACATCTCCCGATAATGGGTTATATTCGATTCGTACCAGAGAACTGTATTCAGGGCAGAATATGCATTTTTCTTCTGATACAACAATGTATTCCATGAGTTACAAAAAATGAACAATAAGGCAGTATATAGAAAAATCGAGACACCGACTTGCAGACATGCTATGAGCGCGAACACCGTTGCAGAAGTAATGAGGGTGGGAGCAGAGATGTATGAGCGCATAGAATTGCGCGTGGCGTGTGATATTAAGAGCATCAACCTAACTGGACATGAGCCATTCACTCGTGCCGACTCTACACAATTCTTGACTACCTATATTCCTTATCACCTTTTCAAGTCTTGCTATGTTCACAACCTACTTGTACTACTATGAAGTCGAGCGATGTGATTTGCATATGTCTGTGTATGTATGTAGTGTAGCCCCGAATGTCATGTACCTTCAAGGGCACACACACCAGTCGTGACTGATTTCGAGAGTGCTAGATCTCGAATGGTGCAGAGGCAACAGCAGAGGGGAGAACCCAGTGAGAGAGAAGGCTACTCACTAACTGTTGAAGATACTTGCAAGGCAGTGCTTGATAGAAGTTATCATGCTTTGGGGTGCGAAAAAACTTGCATTTGAGGGAGTAAGTCCCTGGTATTTATATGTAAAGGATTGTTTACCCTTGTATGTATGTAAATGCCATAAAAAGCATAAAAGTCCTATAAGCAGTATATAAGTAAGCCATTAGCCATAATGTTATGCTATGGTGTGACTATGGTGCAATAAGATGCAATGATGATGTGATATGATACCATATGAAGATGAATAATCATGGTATCACTAATAGGAGTATGTCAGATATAGCACATGCTGACATAATGAAGAGTGAAATAATATGTGACTCATCAACCATGAGCGTGACTCATCAACCATGAGCGTGACTCATCAGCGTGACTCAGTTGTGACTCATTCTATGGTCAGACTTGTAATAAGTGAGTCCATATAGTCAAACTTCAACACTCCACCTTGCTATTCATTGTGTCATGGAATAGGGAATGAGTTGTAGCATCTTTCAATTAGCTTCAAAGCTGCCAGGTCAGATTCTTTGTGAAGGTATCTGTGACCTGTTCATTGGTGGGAATATAGTATAGCTTGATTTTCCCATCATGGACGCATTCACGGGTGTAATGTTCTGGAATCTCTATATGTTTGGTGCGTCCTTCTTGAGCTGGATTGGAAGTGAGGAATATAGCTCCTTGATTATCGACATAGAGTGGTACTATGGGAAGTTTAAACTTCAATTCAGATAGAAGATTCTGAATCCACAAAATTTGTTTAGCCATTTCTGTCATACCAACATATTCTGCTTTGGTGGAAGATAGTGTAATCTTGTGTTGTCACTTTGAAAGCCAAGAAACAATACCATCACCTAAGAAGATGGCATATCCAGAGGTTGATCTATGAGTTTCGTGATCACCAGCCCAGTCAGTATCAGAGTACATATGCCACAAAACCAGATTGACTGGCTCCATTGTATTTGATGCAGAGATTCTTGGTACCAACAAGATACCACACAATATAAAGTGCTTTCTGCAGATGTTCTTCGGATGGATTAGAAGAAAATTGTGACATCTTGATGACTGCTTGTGCAATATCTGGATGTGTTTCCCAGCATAATATAAAGGAGTGATCCAATTATGGATTGATGGCAACTGTGAAGATGAGGAGTGTTACGCTTGACTCGGGTTGAGGCAAATGTAGACTTGAAAAGACTAGGGTCAAGGGTTCCTTGAAGGGCATTTTCAAGAACACAGGATGTCGGGGGTTTCCAATGACTCCTGGCAATGACTAGTTGCTTAGGGAGTCCAAGGATGAAGATACAAAGGAGCGCGTACTCAGAAGTAACGCAAAGACTTAGAGAAATCCAAGTGTCAAGGGAAGATCAAGTACATAGATTAAAGTTAGGGAGAATACATGAAGTATCATCGTTTAAATAAGTGGGCACACAGCGCACAGACCAAGCAGTGTTCATAGCACTAAGGCCAAGATGGATATAAAGAGAAAGCTAAGCTGTGCGATAGATGGGGTGAGGTTGCGTTGAGGCAATGCATGGGAGAAGAAAGATGTCTGTAAAGGGTAAGTGGAAATGGGACAATGGAACCATGTGCAGCATGTAGAAGAGAAGCTGCATTTAGGCGGAAGGCGTTCCGAAAGAATGGTAAGAAGTGGGGATAAAGGGGAGAGTGAGTCAGAGATGAGTGTTAAGTAAAAGAAAAGAATTGTAACAAGGAGTAGATTGAGTCATGTTGGGTAATGGATTATACCCAGAAGGAAGAGGGGTACAAGCAATCTTGGCATCATTGAGTTTGAAACACTTTATGACTTTGTCAGTGTAGGGAATTTGATCAAGCTTGAGAGTTTTCTTGACTCGATCCCTGGTAATCCACATGCCTAGATACTCTTTTGCTTCTCCTAAATCACAACTTTTCCATTTCTTCATGAACTCTTGTTTCTTGAGTTTGAGGTAGGAGAAATTAGATCCCATGAATAGCGCATCATCAACATAGATGACTAAGATAATAAGATCCTGATCCTGGAAATGGATGTATGTAAACACCAGGATCAGCAAAAGTACGAGTAAATCCCATTTTGAGTAGAGATTCATGTAAGGTCTTGTTCCATTGTAGAGCGGCTTGTTTCAAACTGTAAATGGCCTTATGTAAGCAACAAACTTTCTTCTCTTGACCCTTTTGGACAAAACCTTCGGGCTGTTCCATATAGATTTCTTCATCTAACTGTCCAAATAAGAATGCTGTTTTGACATCTAGTGCTTCAATATCCCAATCTTCTAGCGCTGATATAGATAGGAGGAGTCACACAGTTTTGAATCTTGCAACTGGTGAAAAGGTTTCTTCGAAGTCTATTCTGTATATCTGTGTAAAGCCTTTTGCAACAAAATGAGCCTTCTTTCAGCCATTGCTTTTGACAGCATAAACCCATCTCCCTTTGACGGGTATACGTCCAGGTGGAAGATTAACCAGATTCCATACTTTGTGCTCATCAAGCGACTTGATTTCTTCTTCCATAGCAGATCTCCATAGTTTCTGCTCGGTTTGAGATAATTTGAGAGTATCTTGGTATTGAACTGGAATGTTCACAACCGGAGCAGTGGTAGCAATTATTCTGTTCCAGAGTAAAGCACTGTACATCGTTCCTAGATTGTCTTCTTCATTCGTAGGTTGAATTTGAATATCACGTTCGATGTCTATTGGAGCTCTATCTCCATATGTGTTGTCGGGAAGAATGCGGGGGTTTCGAATTCCAGTTCTGCGTCTAAGTTCTTCCGCATCATGAGAAGTAGTAGGAATTGATGGTGAATGATGAGATGGTGGAGATTCAGTGTTGGAATCAGGAGTAGTGGGCCGAGATGGCTGTTGATCATCAGGACCTTGCTCTGGAGGGATCTGTGGATTGGGGAGTTCATCTTCCTATGGTGGAAATTGGTAATACATAATAGGTGGTCAGAATGTCTTCTGATGATTTAGGTTTGTCTGATTTGTCAGACTCCTGAACATCATTGCTGTCATCTGGAATAGATAATGAGGGTGGTTTGTCATCTGTCTTTTTGGTACAAAAAGGAAATGTAAACTCGTCAAATGTGGCAGTAGAAGAGATTATGACTCTTCATCACTTAGGAGACCAGAATTTGTAACCTTTGGTTCCTTTTTCATACCCAATGAAAATAGCTTCTTCTGCTTTCACAGATAGCTTGTTCGCTCTGTCCTCTTTTGGAATAAGGACATACAGTGACTCCATAAACTGTTGCAATGCCTAATCCCAACGTGGCATGCAAAGCGCGCCACAACCACTTGTGAGAATCTCGCTTATCTCTGGTGGGAACAAATATAGTGGCTACCCTTGGCTATGTGTCAGTCCCTGGGTCATGTGATTTGGCCCAGTGGAAGTGGAGATATGACCATTTTCAGACAGCAACATCATGCAACAGTTTTTTCACTTTTGGTATGAAGTAGGTATCAGTACTTGATATGACCTCCTTTGGCCCTCAGCATTGCCTGAACTCTCTAGGCATGATTTAAATCAACTTCTGACACTCCTCAACTGGTATCCTCTCACACTCCTCCTGAATTGTTCTCACAACTCATAAATCCCATTTGGAGATTGTTCATGCTCTGCTGGCCTTCTCTTAAGGTAATCCCAGAGATGTTCAATGGGGTTTATGTCAGGAGACTGTGCAGACCATACAATAGTCTCAAAATCCTGCTTCTCTAGTCATTCCTTCATCTTCCTACAGGTGTGCTTGGGGTTATTATCTTGCTGAAACATGATGTCAGAAGGATTGAGATGATAATACTGCAGGGTATTCAGCAGTTCATGCATCAAAATTTGAACATACAGATTTCCTTTTATCCTACCATCAATATTGGTAGTATTTCTCACTCCTTACCAAGCAATACACCATCATAGAATCACAAAACCTCCCCCAAATGTGACAGTTCCCTCAATCAAACTACACATAAGCCTGCACATGGGGACCACCTGTGGGAACCCCACTTAGCTTTGGTGGGAGCTAATGTAGTATCTATCCCAGGCTACATTTCGGTGCCTGGGTCACATAAATAAGGCAGATGGTGGTGAAGATATGGTCATTTTAAGACAGCAACACCATTATAATGGCTTTTATTTTTGGTTTGGAAGCTGAAGCCTTACTGGCTAATCTTTCTCCCTGAAGAAGGGAAGAGAAGTCTTCCAAATAAGGCATAATATGATTGGAAGCACCCGAATCAATTAGCCAATGTTTTTTGTAGAACGGAAGATCTTTAGTCATCTTTCAATCGACTGTGCAGATATGCAAATAAGCAGAATCATAGTAAAATTCATTATCTCTGTGTACATTGGAAAACATATTGCCATCTGAAGGACGATCAGTGTGTGGGATTATAGAGGAATCCACACTGCCTTTCCAAGTACCATCTTCATTTCTCCTGGTATCACCGTGAAAAGACATAACTGTTTTGGTTTGTCTACTCTTGGATTGCACTCTCTTCTTAGAGCGTGGGTGGAAGGGAGCCGAAATGAAAGGGCTGAGAAGGCCCAGTGACAGGTTGACCAGTTTCATAGATCTGATCTTCATCCCAGTGCTTGAACAATGGTTCATGAGCGAGTTCATTTTTCTCTCCAATCTGGTATGTCTCATCTACCAGCATTTCATTGTCAAAGGTTTCTACCGCATTTGTGATAGCATCAACTTCATTTGAACGTGCCTTTCCTTTGTAAGGCTTCCATGCCTGAGAGCCTTTACCTTTATTGTTTCCTGGTTTGTTCTGTTCTTGAGGGGGACCAGAATGGGTAGGAACAAATGGTTTCCTTTCTTGGTTAGAGGTGAAACCTCCACGGTTATTGGCATTAGTGCGTTGACCGGGACGGCCATACACTTGCCAACAGTGGTCAGAAGGGTGATTCTTCTGGCAGTGAGAACAAATCTCAGTTGAGTGTGGAGCTCATTGAATGGTGGAAGTGCAGTTGACTTTGACTGTGGATTCCTGGAAAAGACGGTGCACAAAAGATCTCGATCTGGTCGATGACGGAGTTGAGATTCAGCAATAATTAATGGAATCATGTGTTCCATGGTGAAGTTGGCAGCGGTAGTAGTTTGAATGATGGTAGAGATGATGGATTTATAGGAATGTGGGAGAGAGTTGAGAAGGATCATAGCTTTGAGATTATCTGGCAAGATTAGACCAGCAGCGGACATCTTGTTGAAAATATTAACGAGGTGGTTGATCTGATTAGGAAGATCTTCCACGTTAAGACCACGATGTTCTCAAGGGTCGATTATGTGGTATTTGACTGCTTTAGAGAAGCTATCAAATTGTCCAGTTATGCCAGTAGGCGTAAAGCTGTCTTAAAGTGGTCCAAAGATCTCTTGCCATAGAAGGATGGGTAACGTTCCCAACAGCTACATAAGCTTCCTTCTGATAATGCTGAAGATCTGAGTGGATGAAGATGGTGATCATTACCTGAGCTTGTTGGTTGTTGGCAATTCAAGTGGTACAAGTAGCAGCATCAGCTTGACCTGCATGAGTGGATGTACCATTAGCGATGGTCCACCATCCTGCCATAGTAAGCAGGGAATGGAGTTGGCAGGACCAGTGAGCATAGTTGGTAATGCCAGTAAGAACAGCAGTACAGGCTTGAATAGTGGAGTTGATGTTGAAAGACATATTTCAAATTATGAAGATATTTTTAATAAAGGTCTGCATCAAAGGGAGATTAGCATTGTTATTTGAAACAGGAGGTAAAGGTGGAATTTGAAACAGTGCTGGAGATCCTGTGGAGATCCATGGAGATGTGTCATCATCATCTGACTCTGTGAGATATGGAAGTGTCTCAGATAGGACAATTGGCGAAGCAGGAGTGGACAATGTTGAGGACATGGTTATCTGCATCAACTTGTAAGTTTCTCCATGTGTCATACCAAGGGTTCTTCCTCTTCCAAATGCATCTCCACCATGCATCTATCATCCAGTTCCAAAACTGTTGCATTGGGATTTCCTCAAGACCAGGAAGAGGTCTTGTGGCTTGATGGACTAAAATGAAGTCCCATTCACCAGAGAAGACGTTAAAATGTCTGATCACATCACCTTCTAGAGGGTCTAGATTGGTGGGATCTATAACAAAGTCCCGAACAATTTCGTTGTCGAGGACTTCATTAGGATTCTGGCAATTGACTAGCTCGCAGAATCTAGTGGTGAATGCGAAACGATCGCGATGAAGGATTTCAAATCCTTGTAAGTGAACTGGAACTTGCATGGTATCATGGTACCATTGCATGGGAAAAGCGTAGCTAAGCCCTTCAAAGACAGATGCTAGAGGTTCATTCCAGTAGGAGAACCCATCAATCCAAGTATGAGTCCAAGTGGTGAATAAAATATTTGAATCCGGAATTTCAATGTCCAGTCCTGTGTAGTTCTGGGGTATAGTCACAGGATGAGCGAGTCATTGTGATGAATGGATGAAGTCATGAGCGTTCCGGAGGTTGAGACCGTATAGGGGAACCTTCGCTTGAAGAAGGTACATATAAGGGTATTGGTATCTTCTTCCTCACTACTACTGTACCTCACCTGGTTCTTTCCCTTTGAAGGAAAGGTCGTTCCAACGTTGTTCACAGGAAAGAGGAGGAATGGAGGCTGGGAAGAGTACTTCCTGCATGAGGTAGGGATCGTACTGGAGGGGGTCTAGCATCTTTGTGTACTCTTTGGCAGACATCATGCCTGTTAGTAAGCCTATGGCAACATCTACGGTCTGCCTGACACTTGGCGATGTAACCCTCGAGTCCGTCGACAAGTTCGTCAAAGGATAGATGAGCCCCATCGATTCTATCTGCTCGATGGGAATTGGATGGATGGGGAGAGGGGTGACAAATGCATTGGCTGCACGTGATAGCATGGAGGAGGCCATAAGGATGCTGATCAATAGAGGTGTATTGTTGTAGGAAAGAGAGAGAAGCCGAACGATTGGGAATCTCAGGAGGAGGAGGGAAAAGGTCTGGACAATGACGATTGTTACAGTTTGGATGAATGCAACTATCTCCACAGAGCAAAGGACAAGTGTTGTTATCAATGTTTTGATGACAATGGTAGATGCACTGATGTAGCACCCGATTGGATCTAGGAACACAAACCTCATTTGGGTAGCTACTCAAAGGGTTTTGGATAAGGGTTCATGTTAGTTTCTCTTCCGTTCCAATGGAATGATGGATAAAGAGAAAAAAGAATCCAATTAAAGTGCATGACCGACAAAGGTTTGAGATAATGTCTCAAACGATGTTATGTTGTCATTAAGCAGCCATAGAAAACCAAGAGCAAGTATTGCCAACAACACAAGACGGTTGTAGGGCATCATGGATGACGGACCTATTGTCTAGACAGGGCTCATAATCTTTCAAGAGTGCTAGATCTCGAATGGTGCAGAGGCAACAACAGAGGGGAGAACCCAGTGAGAGAGAAGGCTACTCACTAACTGTTGAAGATACTTGCAAGGCAGTGCTTGATAGAAGTTATCACACTTTGGGGTGCAAAAGAACTTGTATTTGAGGGAGTATGTAAGTTCCTGGTATTTATATATAAAGGATTGTTTACCCTTGTATGTACGTAAATGCCATAAAAAGCATAAAAGTCCTATAAGAAGTATATAAGTAAGCCATTAGCCATAGTGATATGCTATGGCGTGACTATGGTGCAATAAGATGCAATGATGATGTGATATGATACCATATGAAGATGAATAATCATGGTATCACTAATAGGAGTATGTCAGATATAGCACATGCTGACATAATGAAGAGTGAAATAATATGTGACTTATCAACCATGAGTGTGACTCATCACTAACTAGCATGACTCATCCTATGGTCAGACTTGTAATAAGTGAGTCCATATAGTCAAACTTCAACAACTGAGTATGTACAGGTTAAGAGTGAGTAAGCTGAAATACCAAAGTGCTTACCCTAAAGCTGAACAGACCGCCTCAGATACTTATCTGACATATGTATAGGAGTACCTCATGTCAGATAAGGACAAACCGGAGATCCTAAAATCACCAAAATAGAAAAAACACCTGGTTACCATGCTTGTACATCATTTCGCTACCAAGTTTGCGCCCTTCGATGAGCATAGTCCCTAAAGCAAAAGTAATCCCACACGTTATCCCCATCCCTATAAAACCTTGCCTTGCATGAGCAGTACCATGGGGTGGACCTTTACCCATTCCCACCAACTCTGTGCATAGGCAATGGTATGTTCGTAACTACCCAACACTGCAATATCACTAATCTCATAGGGTAAAAGCCGAGGAGAACGGTTGAGCCTACCTGTACAGAACTCATGTATGGGTGAGATCGATGGTGATCGCAGCCAAGTAAGTTATCCCTCATCCCAACCATTTATGCTAATGGCCACTAGGCCAGGGCCTTGACCACCATCCTACTCATTCACCCAGAATTTGTGCACCTGTATGATGGAGTTGGAAAATGTCTACCCCCTACCTACTGTATGGCTATGAATGAATCTAATAGTGTTGGTGCTCCAACACAGCCTATCGCTTTTATTTGTATCTATAGTCCAAATGCGAATCTGAGAACTAGGGGAAACTACCATGCCTGAAGCCACCCCAACTTGATCGTTTTCTGTTCCCTGTGAACCACAGAGTAAACCCTTGACATCTACCAGCTCATTACCAAACCTCAAGTATTTAATTAGATTACAAGCGAATGTAACGAGCGCAACCTCATTAAACTAAGACTCAACCTGACTATGCAGTATGATTAGCTACATATAGCCTACTGCAATCCACGAAGCCTGCCACTGAGTGCAGTACCATCATCCATTAGCTAATATGCCTAGGCATTCCCATGTGATCGTAAGACCACATATGTACAGGCCTAGCTACCATTGGATATCACCTTACTAGTACATCTATGTAACAATTGCACACCACATCAGCTTCTGAAAGCCACTGTATGGCTCCTCAATCAGAACTGAAAGACAACCAACAGTCTCCCATACCAACAAGAAATGTACGCCAGTACAATATGTAACTGGAACAACCACCAGAATGTCAAGTCCCAAAGACTACACATCAACAATGGATTTGAACCCCCAAACTATAGGCAGACTTACCCAGTTCAGAGAGCATTCAACTAGTACAGATACATATAGAGCATACAAATGGGTTGATCAGAAAATCAAGCCCATATCACAGAGGATCCCACCAGAGTTTAAGGTAACACGCACAATACCTTATGATCCCCTCACAACACTTGTTCCCATTGATGTAAAACTCACCGATCCAGAACCCACACAAAATTTCACTCAGGAATGAATTGATAAGATTAATGATGACATAAAAAATCATGAATCCTTGTCACCTGAGGAGCATAAACTATTCCTACATGTGCTCATCAAAAATGAGGCAGCCATTGCCTTTATTGATGAAGACCATGGGACCTTAAAGGAATCATACTTCAGTCCTTATAAGATACCCTATGTAACACACGAACCCTGACAGCAGAAGAATATACCAATCCCACCTGGACTTAGGGAAAAAGTGATAGAACTGCTCCAACTAAAGATCAAGGCAGGTGTATACATATGTATGAACCATGTCAATCTTCCTACCAATCACATTGGTTCTGTACATGGATTCCAGCCAAGCAAAAGCTGGGGATTGTGCATGACCTGCAGCTCCTAAATGGAGTCACTATTAAGGAGTCGTCCATTCCCCCAAACCTAGATCAATTTGTAGATCAGTTCTTGGGCAGAAAATGCTTTACAGTACTTGATTTGTACTGGGGATTTGATGCCAGGAAAATGGATGAAGCTAGCCGAGACATGACAGCATTCTACTGTCCAATCAGATTGTTATGCTTAACCTCCTTACCCACTGGATTTACCAATTTGCCATCAGAATTCCAAGAATGTATGATTTTCATATTCAATAAAGAAATAGTCAAACAAGTCATGAATGTCTTTATTGATGATGCCCCCATTCATGGACCTTTAAATACTTACCTGGATGAAAATGGAAACCCTGCTGTTTTACCAGAAAGGCCTGAGATCAGACACTATATCTGGGAACATGCAATAGATCTTAACCAAATCTTACACCGACTAACAGAGGCAAGAGGAACCTTCTCTGGAAAGAAGCTCCAGATCTGCCAACCCAAAGTTACTATCCTTGGACAAGAAGTAGGAGTAGAAGGATGCAAGCCTGATGCTGGAAGAATCAAAGCAATCACAAATTGGCCCCCTCTGAAGAATGTCAAGGAAGCAGACCAGTTTATGGGATTATGTGGTACTGTATGCATTTGGATCCCTAATTATTCCCAAATTGCATCCAGCATAACCTCTCTCTGGAGAAAGGGAGTGGAATTTGCCTGGACAGAAGAACAAGAAGCTGCTTTTGAAGTGCTCAAACATTATGTCACAACTGTACCAGTACTGACATCTATTAATTATACTTGTGACTGACCTATCATCCTATCTGTAGATTCTAGCTACATGGGAGTAGGAATGATACTGTCACAAATTGACACAGAAGATAGGAGGAGACCCACCTGATATGGATCTCTATCCTTTTCCAAAACCGAAGCAAACTATTCCCAACCAAAATTGGAACTGTACGGATTATTCCGAGCCCTAAAACACTTCTGTATATATGTGATTGGTGTTAGAAACCTCATTGTGGAGGTGGATGCCAAGTACATCAAAGGAATGCTGAATTGAGCTGGAACTCCAACCAAATGCAGTAATCAATAGATGGATTCAAGGAATACTCTTATTTGACTTCACCTGTTACGATTTCTCTTTTCTTTCCTTACATCGCTCGTCTCGTGACTCGTTCTCTTGCTAGACCGACTTCGCACCATCCTTCAAGGATGCCTTACGCCTAAACCCGGCTTCTTTTACTTTACGCCGCGCGTGGCCAGCTTATATCTTTTACGGACATCCTCTTACTTCATGTGCAACGTGTTGTACAGCCTACTCCTTTTCTATCGCACTGACCACTTGCCCTTTATATCCGCCTTAGCTTTTCCGCTACAGACACTGCTTGGTCCGTGCGCCGGGTCTCCACGTATATAAGACGGCATCTCTTGTACTTATATCTCTAACTTGAATCTACTCTGTTCTCCCTGGATCTCTCTGAGTCGCCATACTACTCTTGAGTGTACGCTCCCTTGTAAACCCCCTTGTGTCGTCTTACGCAACCGACTGTTGCTAAGACTGCTGCGGAAGTCCCCAGCGCCTTTGTCCTTTGAAGAAGCCCTTCAAAGCCCCCTCGTCCCTTGCTCTTCGAAGACGCCCTTCGAGGAACCCCTTGTCACCTGTCGTCTTAAGAGTCTACGTTTGCCTCTACCCGAGTCAAGCGTAACATCACCCTAGTACATATAGCTGGAATACACTTTTGAGGACCAGATGCCTTATCACGTAGACCAAGAGAAGACAAAGAAGAAGTAGAAACCTAGGATGACAGTTGGCTAGATGAAATAGCACTGTTCTACAGTGACTATGGCCCAACTTTACGGAAGACTAATGGCATCCTTAGTGCCATAGCAAGCCCTTACAATTCCTACATGTTAGCAATTGTGGGAATAGAAGCCACCACTATAGAGGACATATTCCATTACCTCACCAATCCAGAACCGGCCCCAGCAAGTCACAGCTTCCTCAAGAAAGTAGTCAAGTACATTGTAAAAGCTGGATGGATGTTCAAGCAAACCAACACAGGTCACCCCCTCCTTGTAATCTTTGATTCTACCAAACGGAGCAAGCTACTTGAGCGGGTCCATGAGTTATTAGGTCACCATGGAAATGCTTACTAGAATCGGGAAAAGCTCTCTCATGAGCTTTACCTAATTGGAAACCTTTACAGGGTCCATCAGATGTGAATTCTTGGAGGGTGGGAACACCCTTCAAGTGTTTATGGGCATGGCATAAAGCATTCTTGGATGTGTGACCAAGACATAAGTGCCACAAATGATAAGAATTACTTTCCTGCAAGGAGTACACAGCTCCTTCTGGAGTGATCAGTTTGGACTGAAACCAGTGAAGCGGAGTAGTTGGCAATAAGGCAGAGGCCTGTATTACTAACTTCCCTTGCTTGTCCCAAATCTTGGTTTTATCTGTTACTTTGCACAAAAAACCTTGTGAGGTAAGTGCTGTAACAGAAAGAAGTCTGTGGGCTGCGTCTGGAGCATACCAAACTCCAGTTAATAACACTGGTGGTGCTTTAGGAATGTCCTGTTTAAGGATAATAGTATCTGGTCCATGCATTTGAATGATGGAACTATTAGCAGTACTGGCTAATCTTTGTTCCTGAAGAAGAGAAGAGAAGTCTTCCAAATAAGGCATAATATAATTGGAAGCATCCAAATCAATTAGCCAATGATTCTTGTAGAATGGAAGATCTTTAGTCATCTTTCGATCGACTGTGCAGACATGCAAATAAGCAGAATCATAGTAGAATTCATCATCTCCGTGTTACGCTTGACTCGGGTAGAGGTAAGCGTAGACTTGAAAAGACAAGGGCTTAAGGGTTCTTGAAGGGCGTCTTAAAGAACAAAGGATGCTGGGGACTTCCGCAGCAACTCCTGGCAACGATTGGTTGCTTAGGGAGTTCAAGGATGAAGGTTACAAGGGAGCGCACACTCAAAAGTAGTGCAAAGACTCAAAGAGATCCAATGATATGTAAGGGAGAATCAAGTAGATTAAAGTTAAAGGAAATACATGATGAGTCATCGTTTAAATAAGTAGGCATACAGCGCATAGACCAAGCAGTGTTCATGGTACCTAGGCTGAGATGGGTATAAATGGAAAGCTCAGCTGTGCGATAGGTGGGGATAAGACTGCATTGAGGCAATGCATGTGGGAAGGAAGACGTCCGTAGAAAGTAAGTGGGAACGGGATAATGGAACCATGCACAGCACGTAAAAGGGAAGCTGCGTTTAGATGGAAGGCATTCCAAAGGAACAGTAAGAAGTCAAGATAAGAGGAAGCGAGTCTGAGATGAGCGCTAAGTAAAAGAAAAAGAAAGAATCGTAACATTACCCCCTCACTAGACCTGAAACACTGGAGAAGGATAACGAATAAAAGGGGCTAGTCAGAAGTACGCATAAGATCCCACCGGGGATCCGGTCATGTTGGAGATAGCTACATTGTCATAGTCAAAGTCTTCCCTTGGAGAAGGGGATCGAGGAGGGGATGGGGCATGGGACCGACAACGGGGACGTCTGGAGTTTTCCAGGACCATCCTTCGAGAGCGAGGAGGGGAAATAGGGCGAGGACAGGACGAGGATGAAGAGGAGGACAAGGAGGAGGGCTGTGAGGTACAATGGTTAAGTGGGCAGCGATGCGGCAGGTGTCCTGGTCGATTGACTTTACACACAGGGCAAACGTACCACTGGCAGTTAACGTGGATATGTCCAAGGTGGTGACACTCAAAGCACGTCTCATGATAGCACAGATGGTTGCGGGAAAGAGGGGCGTCAATAGGAACCCTGTGTAGAGTGCCAGTGGTCTGAACCTCATGTCCGAGCTCAGCTCGTTGGATTGCCAATTCGATGGCAGCAGTGAGGGGGGATGAGGAAGCGGAGGGGGACATTTGCGGATTGGTTGCCGCAGTCATCTTGTTGACATATCGTTCTATGTCAGCGGCGAAGTCAGGCATCTCGAGTTGGTAGAAAAGGGAGAATAAATCGTCCTGAATGGTCTTTTGGATAAGATGAAGGGTATTGCAACGACGGCCAATGCTGCTGGGGGAAGAGGCGAGGTCAAGGAGGGTTCATAGTCATTGATTCTGAAGATATATTTGCGTGATGCTCCAGAGTGGGGAGTCGTCATCTAAGTGGGATTCCAAAGCACGATGGATGTGGGGAGAGAAAAGGAGAGAATGTAAGGCATCTTTTTCGTCTACTCCCATGGTGCCGTTATGAAGGCGGTGAGCATGGAGGGGAACGTCGACGGAGAGGATAGGGGAGGGGTCTACGGAGGGAGTCGCAGAGGGTTCCATGCAATGAGGAGGAGCAGCAGGGTTGTTAGGGATATCCGAAGATCCCCAACCAGCGTTTGATCGGGTAGAGGAAGGAGAAGGAGACTGAGGAGGAGAAGGTACACTCGAGGCGAGAGAGGACACAGTAGAAACTGAGGACACATTGAAAGGCATGTTTCAATGGTTGTTTCAGTTAAGAGGAAGATGGGAAAAGGAAGGCGGAGGGATGAAGCTTTTTATACGAGGTGAGGGTGGACTTGGCATGTTTCAGATCCCGTTCAGGGACCCAAGAATCTTCTTCGGCAGAATACCCCTTCCATCAGATCAGGAAGGAGCGGGAAGATGGAGCTCCGCGGTGGCGTATGACCTTTTCTATTTCATATTCTTCTTCTCCGTTGATAAGGTCAGGAGGTGGCATAGGGAAGTTCCAGCTGTGGACCTTGTTTTCACGATAAGGTGATAACAGGGAAGCATGGAAGACTGGATGGATCTTCCAGGTCTTCGGTAGACGGAGTTGGTAAACAATGGGGGATAGGACTTTCATGATAGAGAAGGGTCCTTCTCGTTTCGGGGCAAACTTAGGGTTGATGATGAGACGTTTCAAGTTCCTGGCTTCGAGCCAAACTTTGTCTCCAAGTTTGAATGGAATAAAGGAGCGGCAGGTTTGGGCAGCCATAACTTGTCGGGCCAACTCATGAGCAGCTAAAGCCTTGTTGCGAGCAGCGGAGAGGGTTTTTAAGCAGGTTTCTATGGCAGGGATGGCAGTGTCGGAGATTACCGAAGGAAGGGCGCAGGGTTCATATCCCATCATGAGATAAAACGGAGATTGGTTCATTACGGAATGTGGGCGGTGATTGTGCGCGAATTCAGCATGGGAAATGTTTTCAGTCCATGATCCAGGGTTACTTCCACAGAATATTCGAAGATAGGTTTCGACTTCCTGATTCACTCGTTCAGTCTCTCCATCAGACTGTAGATGATAAGTGGTGGAGAGGGAAAGGTCGTATTTGAGGAGTTTTCCCAGTTCTCGAGCGAAGGAGGAGGCGAACTGAGGACCGCGGTCAGAAATGACTTTGTCATAAAGACCAAAGCGGAGGAAAACTTTGTGGAAGAAAAGGGAGGCGATCCCTTCGGCGGTGATGGTTTTCTTAGTAGGGCAGAGAATTACTCCCTTAGTAAGCCCATGGTCAACCACGACCAGGAGAGAATCAAAGCCCGCAGAGACAGGGAGATTGGTGATTAAATCACAGGAGATCTGTTGGAAGGGGCGGGAAGTGGAGGACTTGATCGGGGAGAGCGGTGGGTGGGTGGGGTGAGTATTGGTTTTGTTCTGCTGGCAAGTAGCACAGCCCTCGACATATCGGCGGACAAAGGAGGCGAGGCTGGGCCACCAGAACTCGGCAGCAACAAGTTGGCAGGTTTTGAGGAAGCCAGGGTGGCTGGTGGATGCATGATCATGGCACCGTTCAAGGATGGTACGGTGAAGGGAGTCATCGGTGGGGATGTAAACACAGCCCTTGTAGGTCAGGATGCCAGCTTCCACCTGCCAGTCAGTGAGGCGAGAGCGAAAAGGGAGCGGGATGTCCGCATGCATGGATTGAAGTGCTTGTAGGACAAGGGGGTCGCCAGCAGAAGCTGACTCGATATGCTGGCTCAGAGCAGTATTGATGACGTTAACGAAGAGGGAAGGCGGGAGTAAGGTGACTCCGGCATTATCATCGTCATCAGCAGGAAGAAGATCGGGTTGGCGGGAGAGGGCATCGGGTCTGGCGAGTAGCTTACCAGGGACATGGATCATTTTGAGATCGAAGTCGGCAAGGTCAATCAACCACCGTGCTTGGTGACGGTTGAGTGCTTGGGGTTGCTTGAAATAGGTAAGATTCTTGTGATCCATGAAAACCTGTACTGGAAAGGGGGAACCGTGAAGGTAATGCCACCACGATTTCAGGGCTCGGATGATGGTGAGGAGTTCGCGATCATAGATATCATAGTTTTGTTCTGCTGGGGAGAATGACTGAGAGAGGTAGAAGCAGGGATGCCAGTCTCCATTGGAATCAGTTTGGAGAAGGATGGTGCCAGATGCGGATTTCGAGGCATCCATAGCAATGGCGAAGGGAGTGGTAAGGTCGGGGAGATGGAGGACAGGTTTGGACAAGAAGAGGCGTTTCAGGGCCTCGAAGGCAGATTGGCAGGAGGGGGACCAGTTCCACGTCAGGTTCTTCTTGGTGAGGTCGATGAGAGGGCGGGCGACGTTGGAGTAGTCAGGGATAAATTGGCGATAAAAATTAGCAAAGCCAAGGAAGGAGCGTACGTCCTTGACTTTGGTTGGGGTAGGCCAGCTGGCAATGCCGTCGAGCTTGACGGGGTCCATGGCTAGTTGTCCCGGTTTTACGATCATTCCAAGATATTCGACTTCATCTGTGGCGAACTTGCATTTCTCAAGTTTCAAATGAAGATCCAACTCGGTCATGCGTTGTAAGACGCGTTTGGTTCATTCTTCGTGGAGGGTAGTGTCAGGGGAGTAGATAAGGAGATCGTCCATGTAGATGACGAGCCATCCTTCAGTGATCATTTCGCGGAAAGAGTTGTTCATGAACCTCTGAAAGGTGGCAGGAGAGTTGGTGAGTCCAAAGAACATGACTGTGGGTTCGAATAACCCCTTGTGGGTGACAAAGGCCACCTTCCATTGATGGCCGTCTTTGATTCGCATGTTGTTATATCCCCAACGAACATCAAACTTAGTGAAGACTTTGGCATCTCGTAGTTTGTCAACAAGGTCAGAGATGAGGGGAAGGGGATAAGCGTTGCGGATGGTATGCTCATTGACGTAGCAGTAGTCTTGGCAAGGACAAAGTCCTCCATCCTTCTTTTTGACGAAGAAGAGAGATGCTTGTGGCGAGTTGGATGGGCAGATCTTTCCAGAAGCGAGGTTTTCATCTAGGAAGTCTTCAGTGGCTTTCCGTTCGTCAGGGGAAAGAGGGTACACCTTTCCAATTTTTGGAGTAAAGGCCTCGTCAAGATTGATTTCGTGGTCGTAAGCTCGGGAAGGAGGGACGTGGTCAGTGGCTTCTTTTGAGAATACGGAGGCGAAGGAGGAGTATTCTGAGGGGAGTGTGGGTTTTGGTTTGGATTGCTCGGCTGCGGCAGTGAGTTCAGTGGCAGTGGTGAGTTTGGCAATGATCGGGGATCCTGCTGGGATAAAGCGAGATCCGCAGTGGACGATTCGGTGGATGGCGCGGTTTTGTCGGGCATGGACAATGTATTCGCTTTCTGTTTCCCAATTGTTGTATGCAAAGAGGTGTTGGTCGACGATAGCATTGACGTTGGTGTGATGCGGGGGTTTGACAGAGGGGTGGATGAAACGAGATTTGTGTCGTTTAGTGTCAGCGGAAAAGGAACAGATAAGTTCCTGGGATTGGTCGAGGGATTCTTTGATGGAGAGGGTCCTCTCGACCCAATTGATCGTGGGATTGACTTCCTTCAGCCAGGGGAGTCCCAGGATTACATTTTCATTTCCCAGGCTGAGAATGTGGAAGGTGATTCATCGGGCTATTCCTCCAACATCAAGGAACAGAGTAGTGGAGAACCGGATTACCCCTTTGGAGTTAATGGAGTTGTCTGCATTCCTGGCTTGTATTGGGGTCTTCAAACGTTGGGTAGGGAGTTTGTGTTTTCTAACAAACCCCCAGTCAATGCAAGAGATGCTTGCTCCGCTGTCAATGAGGGCTCGGGTGTCAATGGCTTTCATTGTGTGCGAAGGGGTGATAAGTTGAACTGGGATTTGCATAGTAGGTGACAACTTTACAAATACATTCGCACACGGCACGGAAGGAAGGGTTTGCGTTGGGGAACACTTCCTGTCTAAAAATCCAAAGGTTTGAACGAAATCTTTCACACTACTTCCTCTTCATCATCATCGTCGATTTCCTCCAGATTCAGTAGTTCCTCACTGCTGACCTTTTGTACCTTTTGGTTGCCCTTTTGAGCAAAGGACGTGCAGGCGGTACTGAGATGGCCTGGTTTCCGGCAGCAGAAGCAAAGTTTCTTCTCAATGCAACATTTGCATTCTTCCGGGGTAAGCTTGGAGACTTTGATGGTATCTATGACCATGGCATTGGGATCATGGGCTTTAGTGGTCGAGGAATTGGAGAAAGAGTGGTAGGTTTGGTGGGAAGTTTTCGAGTTCCTCCTGGCGATGTCGTCAGCTTGCTCCCATTGGGTTTGGAAGGCGACAGCTTTCTTGTACCAGTCATCGATGGTAGAGGGTACAGTGTCCATGGACATGATGCGGCGCATCAAGGGGGGTGGGATTCCTGCGGAAAAATATCCGATCAGGACATTGGCGTCAGAGATGTTGGCAAGGGCGACATGGTTTTTGAATGTGGAAACATATTCCACCAGGGAGGGGGAATACGAATTGTTCTTCGCATTCTTCTGCATGCATTTGGTGGATAACCAGGAAATGGTGTTTCCTGTAATGTCGTGGTGTTTAAACGCTGTGTTGAACTTCGTGAGAAAATCAGCGAAAGTTCCGAGGGTAAATGCAGTGCCAGAGATGGCACTTTGGTGGAAGGTGGAGGCCCAGGTGAGGGCAGATCCCTTTGTCATGTATGAGAGGGCGAAGGCGATCTGTTTTTCGTCAGTATCATAGACGGCTTTGTTGACAAGGAGGTAGAATTGCACAGCATGTAGCCAGTGCATAGATTTTTCATAGGAACCATCAAACACTTCAGGGGTACCGATGTGAAGTTCGGTTGGTTTTGTGGACATTGGCAGCAGAGGGGGAAAGTGAGAGAGGAGTGGTGGTGGTGGTGGCGGCGGAGGAAAAGGGAAGAGGGGTGTGGAGACAATGGGGGTTGGGGATGGTGGAGTCGGGTTCCGAGGAATAGAAAGGGCAGCAGAGAGGTGGTGGGAGAGTTCACGGGTTTCGTCTTCTTCCTGGTTAGTTAGAAGAGTGGAGTCAGGGTCAAAGGTTACTTCTTCTTCGGTGTCTGAGTGGAAAGTCTCAGAGGGGGTTTCTGTTGGCGAGGGTTCTCGTGGTCGCGGGAGGAACCAGCGAGGGTTTTGAGTGGGTTGTTGAGTAATGTTGGGAGACTATAACGGTGATAGCTCCTTCAAGGAGAACTTTAATCTTTTGTTACGCTTGACTCGGGTAGAGGTAAGCGTAGACTTGAAAAGACAAGGGCTTAAGGGTTCTTGAAGGGCGTCTTAAAGAACAAAGGATGCTGGGGACTTCCGCAGCAACTCCTGGCAACGATTGGTTGCTTAGGGAGTTCAAGGACGAAGGTTACAAGGGAGCGCACACTCAAAAGTAGTGCAAAGACTCAAAGAGATCCAATGATAAGGGAGAATCAAGTAGATTAAAGTTAAAGGAAATACATGATGAGTCGTCGTTTAAATAAGTGGGCATACAGCGCACAGACCAAGCAGTGTTCGTGGTACCTAGGCTGAGACGGGTATAAACGGAAAGCTCGGCTGTGCGATAGGTGGGGATAAGACTGCATTGAGGCAATGCATGTGGGAAGGAAGACGTCCGTAGAAAGTAAGTGGGAACGGGATAATGGAACCATGCACAGCACATAAAAGGGAAGCTGCATTTAGGTGGAAGGCATTCTGAAGGAACGGTAAGAAGTCAAGATAAGAGGAAGCGAGTCTGAGACGAGCACTAAGTAAAAGAAAAAGAAAGAATCGTAACGCTCCGTGTACATTGGAAAACATGTTGTCATCTGAAGGACAATCAGTGTATGGGATCATAGAAGAATCCACACCACCTTTCCAAGTACCATCTATGTTTCTTCTGGTATCACCGTGAAAAGACGTAACCGTTTTGGTTTGTCTACTCTTGGATTGTGCTCCCTTTTTAGAGTGTGGGTGGAAGGGAGCCAAAATGAAAGGGCTGAGAAGGCCCAGCAACAGGTTGATCAGTTTCATAGATCTGATCTTCATTCCAATGCTCAAACAATGATTCATGAGCAAGTTCATCTCTCTCTCCAATCTGGTACATCTCATCTACCAGCATTTCATCACCAAAAGTTTCTACTGCATTAGCGATAGCATCAACTTCATTACCACATGCTTTTCCTTTGTAAGGCTTCTGCACCTGAGAACCTTTTCCCTTATTATTTCCCGGTTTGTTCTGTCCTTGAGGGAAACCAGAACAGTTAGGGACAAAAGGTTTCTTTCCTCAGTTAGAGGTGAAACCTCCGTGGTTATTGGTATTAGTGCATTGACCAGGACAGCCATACACTTGCCAACAGCAGTCAGAAGGGTGGTTCTTCTGTCAGTGAGAGCAAATCTCAGTTGAGCGTGGAGCTCGTTGAATGGTGGAAGTGCGGTTGACTTCAACCATGGATTCCTGGAAAAGACGATGCACAAGAGATCTCGATCCAGTTGAATGACAGAGTTGAGATTCGGCAATGATTAATGGAATCATGTATTCCATGGTAAAATTGATGGTGGTGGTAGTTTAAACAATGGTAGAGACAATGGATTTATAGAAATGTGGGAGAGAGTTGAGGAGGATCATAGCTTTGAGATTATCTGGCAGGGTAAGACCAGCAGCAGACATCTCATTGAAAATATTAATGAGGTGATTGATTTGATTAGGAAGATCTTCCACATTACAACCGTGATGTTCACAAGGATCAATAATGTGGTATTTGACAGCTTTAGAGAAGCTGTCAAATTGTCCAGTTATGCCAGTAGGGGCATAAAGCTGTCTTAAGGTGGTCCAGAGATCTCTTGCCATAGAAGGATGGGTAATGTTCCCAGAAGCTATGTAAGCTTCCTTTTGATAATGCTGAAGATCTGAATGGATGAAGATGGCAATCATCGCCTGAGCTTGTTGGTCGTTGGCAATCCAAGTGGTATGAGTAGCAGTGTTGGCTTGACCTGCATGTGTAGAGGTACCATCAACAATACTCCACCATCCTGCCATGGTAAGCAGGGAATGGAGTTGGCAGGACCAGTGAGCATAGTTGGTAATGCCGGTAAGAACAGCAGTACGAGCTTGAATAGCAGAGTTGATGTTGAAAGACATATTTCAAAATATGAAAATGTTTGCAATAAAAATCTGCATAAAAGGGAGATTAGCATCATTATTTGAAACAGGAGGTAGAGGTTGAATTGGAATTGGAATCAGTGCTGGAGATCCTGTGAAGATCTGTGGAGATGTGTCATCATGGTCTGACTCTGTGAGATATGGAAGTGATGAGGAAGTGGAAGCAGTTTCATCGTCACCTAAGGCTTCTTCTACTTCTTCTTCCGATGCCATGTACATACGTCATAGAAGGTTGATTGCGAAAATATTCGAGTTTGAGATTCTCAAATCGCTCGAAGTCTGTATGCGCAAAGAAGTGGGGGTTTGGAAATGACCCAAATTGTCCATTCAGCATATGAACTGAAATCAACAGCTTATTGTGGATACATAAGGAGGTATCAGATACTTTGTTGTACAAGCAGCAAGATGAAGAAAAGTATAAGTCCAATAGACGGCTTTAGTAGGGACGCGCTGAGTGTATCCGGGCTTGATGGTGTTGATGTATCGACCTCCTACCACACTGGTAGGGGCCACACTGACACTGGAAACGCAAGGAGAGGCTTTGTGAAGTGAAGGAGGTAGTGAGACATCTCTATCTTCGTCTTTTTCTTGATGCAAGAGTCAATTAGCGTCATGTCTGTCTCGGATAGGACAATTGGCAAAGCAGGAGTGGACAATGTTGAGGACATGATTATCTGCATCAACTTGTAAGTTTCTCCATGCATCATACCAAGAGTTCTTCCTTTTCCAAATGCATCTCCACCATGCATTTATCATCTGGTTCCAAAACTGTTGCGTCGGGATTTCCTCAAGACCAGGAAGAGGTCTTGTGGCTTGATGGACTAAAACAAAGTCCCATTCACCAGAGAAGACATTAAAACATCTGATCACATCACCTTCTAGAGGATCTGATTGGTGGAATCTATAACAAAGTCCCAAATGATTTCATTGTTGAGGACTTCATGAGGATTCTGGCAATTGACTAGTTCACAGAATCTGGTGGTGAATGCAAAACGATTGCAACAAAGGATTTCAAATCCTTGTAAATGAACCGGAATTTGCATGGTATCATGGTACCATTGCACAGGGAAAGCATAGCCAAGCCCTTCATAGACCGATGCTAGAGGTTCATTCCAGTAGGAGAACCCATCAACCCAAGTACGAGTCCAAGTGGCGAATAAAATATTTGAATCCAGGACTTCAACATCCAATCCTGTGTAGTTCTGGGGTATAGTCACAGGATGAGCAAGTCATTGTGATGAGTGGATGAAGTCATGAGTGATCCAGAGATTGAGACAGTACAGGAGAACCTTCACTTGAAGAAGGTACAAGGGTATCTTCTTCCTCACTACTACCTCACCTGGTTCCTTCCCTTCGAAGGTTAGGTCATTCCAATGTTGTTCACAAGAAGGTGGAGGAACAGAGGCTGGGAAGATGACTTCCCGCATGAGGTAGGTATCGTTGAAAAGATGTAAAGTCAGCTGGATGGAACTAGGAGTGGAAACCCACTAGTCCTGGGCCGAAGAAGTGGTGGGGGACGAGTATGTTCGCCCCAAAAGGGACTCTGGACACAAGGAGAGTAAAGTGGAGAAGTCGAAAGCCGGGCCCGATAAGTTCAGCTGAGAGACCGACGCAAGACCGGTTGGTGGCCGAGTAAGATAGTCCGGAGGCCGGACAAGGGTGCTGAATGCAGAAAAGCATTAAGGAGCATCGAGTCGGTGTCGGTGAGTGGTGCGGTGAACAGTGATGGTAGTTTGACTGTGGTTCGAGCAGTTCGTGAATCCAACCAAAAGTGTTTTCTTACTACAGAGTACAGCACTTTATAGTCCGGGAATTCCCGGGACTGTCAGACGCTAAGCAAAGTGATGTAAGCGAAAGAGGATAAATCAAATATGGAACACTTCAAGTATTTGTGCCTAATGAGTCACCAGTGAGTCCGATAAGACCGACCGGTGTTGTCTTTCTAGGCAAAGATAGCTCAGAACTTGTGATGGTTTCCCAGACAATGTATCTTCGCCTCTACGGATGGTAGACTATAAGCTAGGGAAACTAGTTCTCCTAGACGACACAACAACCAATAAGCTATGTCGGTAAGTATACTTAGTCTAACCAGTGACGTGGGTGTTCGTCAATCTTCAACGATAGTTGAGGGGGACTGATAGAATACGAAAGCCTGAGTCTCTTGTAGGTGTCTGGTGTAACTAGGGCTACACTTGATGAAAGCGTGCAGAAGGGCTCTAGTCAGCGTTGAGTGGC
>JBBPSD010000380.1:0-27307 GCA_038093415.1 Xerocomellus chrysenteron | reverse complement strand
TGAACACACTTGGGGTCATCTCAAAAAATGTCTTTTAGGATATGAGAGGGCTTCCACAGGGGTTCATCAATTATAGGATAGAGTGGTGGTAGAGTGGGGGAAGATTTCTGTGGAGGAGTGTCAGAAATGGATAGAAAGCATGCCTAGAAGGATTCAAGCAGTTATTAAGGCCAAGGGAGGTCATACCAAGTACTAAATATCCTTTCTTGTACAAAGTCAAACAACTGTCCCAATGAGTTGTCATTTTGCTATGGCTGCCAGTTCATCAAATCCTAGCCGAATCCCTTGATTCTTGCACCCATAGAAAGCCAAGAGTAAGCCCTTCATTTCATACACTCATATATTAGGGCCCAGATTAGATGCGGTTAGGGGTTATTGACTTTAGTGAAAAACATGCAAACATTGGGACAGTTGTTTGAGCCACTGTAAGTCCGAAGGCCCGGAGTTGCAACAATGGACCAGAGTAAACCCAGAGGCCCAGAGTTGGACTTGGAGAAATCTATGGATATGACAGATCTATAGCATGGTCCCAAGGTTTTCTTATTGGCATCCTCTCAGACTTTTTCTTTGAGAACACTTTTAGGTACTGATGATATGTTCATGGTACTAGATCTGTTGGTTTTGAATCAGTTTTAGGAACTGATTCCTTTTGTTTCAGAGCAAGAATGTATGCTAGAGAGTCTCGTTCTTCGGATTCGATCAGTTGAGCAAAAGAGGATTTTCCTTTCAAGGTATGACATGTCCAGGGACACCGAGTCATTTTGACTATTCCTGTAGTCCAATCAATCTCAGGGTTATGATGTAAAAGCCACATGTAACCGAGAATCATTTGATTCTTTTCCAAATTGGTGACTTCTGCTGTAACTTTCTCACGATGTCCCTGAAACTGAATAATTATTTCAGCACAATGAGTCATTGATCCGGCAGTGTTTCGTGTTCCGTCAATGTTATACACCGGTACAAGGTTAGATAGCGGGGTCAATGGGAGTTTCATTCTCTAAGCATAAGCCTTGTCAATGTATATAGTATTGGCTCTGCTATCAAGTAAAGCTTTAGTCTTCATGAAACATTGGGTATGGCAACTAAGGGAGATTTCTATGGTCAAGGTTATGTCTCAATTGCTAAAGGAGTGAATGTGAGCATTATCTGGAATTGAACCAGAGGTGTGAGTATAAGCAGAATTATGCACCAGTTTGGAGCCCCGGCCAAGCTCCAATTCTATTGGAGACCCCGCTTGACTATGATAATTTAGACTATGATACTCACTAGATGCTTTGGCAACTAGAACACCCAGATCATTCAAGTTGCTTTGCCTTTTCCCTTATCTTTAGGGGCATCTTCCTCGGTTGCTCTGATCTTCCTGGACTTAGAGCAGGTCTTCTTGTGATCTCCTCAAGATCAATTGCATTCATAACATTTGGTTGATGGTCTAGAGCAGTCTTTACTGAGATGTCCATCTGCACTGCAGTTGAAGCATCCAGTGCAACACTTTGCTTTACCTTTGGAGAAAGCATCAATGTGTTCCTCATCTTCGCTTTCATCCCAACTCTCATTTACTGCACCAATGTCCATGGTGTTCGGATCAGGGTTGCCTTTTGGAATTGGAAGCGAGATGATGAACTGGTCATAGGAAAAAAGCCTGTTCTTCCTTTGTGGAGGAAGTTCATGGTCTGCATCATTTCTCCAATTGTGCATACTGACTCAAGATAAGCATATACATCAGTGCTAGATCTCTTTCCTTCTCGGATGATCTGATCTCGGATTTCGGCATTCATATTCTGTTCAAGAATATGTATATATGGCATGAGAATGGCCAATTCCTGCATCCTTAAAGTATTTGGTGAAGAGATCGACATAGTCGCATGATCGGGTGTTTCCTTGTTTGAGCTTCCAAAGCTTCTGTCTGGCCCAATCTGGTCTTGCTGTCGGACGGTACTGCTTTACTATGTCCACTTCGAGTTGAGTCCATGTGTAGGCTATTCCTTTCTCAAGCCATTGAGCAAAGAAGGTTCCTGCTTTCTGTTTCATTTGAGAGAGTACTGCTACTATGGTGTCATAGAACTTTGGAGGGATGGTCAGTTGATTGATGTTTAGCCATGTCTTCATCTTTAACCACCATTCCTCAAAGTGGCTGATCTCTCCATTGAAGTTGCCCAGATCAGTGAACACTCTACTTTCTTGGAAGTCTCACTGGTTGGTGGTGCACCCAGGCCTCCTGGTACTGGTGTGGTTGCAATGAGGGCAGACACTTTCTGCAGTTCTTTCTCTAACATTAGAGAATAGGAGTTGATTACTTCGAACTGATCTCCCAAGAATTTGAACTAAGCATCAAGATCGGGTTGCAGATAGAGGTCATTCATGAACTGACCAAGGTTGAAGTTGCAGGAGTTATAGCTAGCCATGGTGGAAAGAAAAGGCTTAGATTAGATTACAAGCAAGTCAAGCGAGATAGTAACTAGACTAGAAAAGAAATTTACTCTGTGTTCTCAAAGTTACCAAGACCTAGGATCTCGTTGTTAGTATTTATCTCCCACTGGTCTTGTTGTTCTTTTTCAATGGTTGACTCTTCAAGTTCTGGAATACTTGGGTGTGGGGTATCAATGTGAAAGGGAAATCTGTTTGCTTCTTCAAACTGATTTCAGAAGTTCTGGGCAAAGAGATGTCCTGCGATCTCTCTGATTTGGTTGATGTTCACATGGTCAAACACCCAATCAATCCACTCAGCTGTATGGAGTTGGGGTTGGATTTCTTGTTCGTTCCAATCATCTGTGTGGCAACCGTCTTTGTTTTCCCAAGCTTCCTGGTTTCCCCAATTATCGTTGATTGCCTTGTGCTGTTCCTCTGGTACTGTATAGGCGATTTGCAAAGGATCAGAGATGGCAAAAGAAATGATCATGTTGTTTCGGTAAAGGTCAATGTTGATAGGTTGATGTTACGCTTGACTCGGGTAGAGGCAAACGTAGACTTGAAAGGGACAAGGAGTCAAGGGTTCTTTGAAGGGCGTCTTCAAAGCGAAGGATGCTGGGGGCTTCTGCAGCAACTCCTAGCAACGACGGTTGCTTTAGGGAGTTCAAGGACAAGGAGTCAAGGGTTCTTTGAAGGGCGTCTTCAAAGCGAAGGATGCTGGGGGCTTCCGCAGCAACTCCTAGCAACGACGGTTGCTTTAGGGAGTTCAAGGACAAGGGTTTACAAAGGAGCGCACACTCAAGAGTAGTGCGGAGACTCAGAGAAATCCGGGGACCAGGGAGAATCAAGTAGATTCAAGTTAGAGATATAAGTACAAGAGATGCCGTCTTATATACGTGGAGACCCGGCGCACGGACCAAGCAGTGTCTGTAGCGGAAAAGCTAAGGCAGATATAAAGAGTAAGTGGTCCGTGCGATAGAAAGGAGTAGGCTGTGCAGAGAACCGCGCGTGAAGTGAAAGGACGTCTGTAAGGGGAAAGAAGCCATGCACGGCGTAAAAGTGGAGGAAGCCGAGTTTAGGCGCAGGGCATCCGCGAAGGATGGTTAGAAGTCAGTCAAGTACAAGAGCGAGGCGTAAGACGAGCGATGTAGAAAAAGAAAAGAGAAATCGTAACATTACCCCCTCACTAACCCTGAGACTTCGACGAAGGCTAAAAGTAGCCCGACTCAGACCCGCAAGGGGACCCGGTAATGTTGCTCCATCCTACACTATCAATAATCCCGTTGCCGGAGATGCCTTCGTAAACGTCAAAATCATCTTGGTCCGAGATGGGTGAGCGGTTTCGGTTGCGTGGGTGCCAGGGCCGGGGGTATGGCGAATGGGAGCGGTGTGGGGGAGGTGTAGGAGCGGGAGAGCGGTGTGAGGACCCGGAAGACCGGCGTGAAGTGTTGGGAGACGAACTGGAAGAGGATTGGGGGGTTCGACAACGGAGAGGGCAGCGGTTGGGGTTATGGCCGGGGGCCCAGCGGGTGCAGTGGGGACATTGATAGACGGGGCATTGGTTCCGATAATGCCCAAGACGATGGCAGGAATGACATGCCTGGTGATAGCGCGGGTGGGTGGATGGGAGAGGGACTTGGGAGTTACCCCCGGTCCACCAGGACTCTACTCGTTGGAGGACGCGTTCTTCGTCCGACACCAAGGGGGAGGAAGAGGCTGAGATATTGGAGGACGAGGTGCGAGTGGATAAGGCGGTGACGAAGGAGGAAGAGGAGTCGGGGGAGTTACGGCGCGAGAGTTCCAACATGTATCTGTCTATGTCTTCCAAGAACTCGAGCATACCTAGTTGATACATCGCCATCACCAGGGATCCCTCGATTTCTAGGTATACTTCACGAATGAGGCGGGAGAGGACGGTTTGTTGAGGGGAGGGGGAGACGTTGGTGGACATGAGGCAAAGGTGGGAGTTCTTTAGATAGGCACGTCGGAGGGCATATAGGGGGGAACCAATGTCAAGGAAAGAGTCAATGGAGAGGGCAAATGCGGGGGAGCGAAGGTAGTCCGAGAGTTTCTTAATGTCTTGAGAGTCGGGGAAGTCATCGCGGAGGGTGTGGGCATAGAGGGGAATAGTTACTGAATGAATAGGAGTAGGAATTGTAGCCAAAGAGATAGGAGGAAAAGAATCAGGCGCAGGGGAGGGAGAGCCCCATCCAGCCTCGGGTCGAGTGGACGAAGGCCTAGAAGTATCATCGACGATAGAAGAAGTGAGAGACGAAGGGGAAGAAGGGGTGGGTGTATGGTAGGATATTGTGGTGGTTGTGGTGAGAGGGAGGTTAGGAGCGGAAGACGGAGGGGTGAAGCTTTTTATACGCGGTGAGAGTGGACTTGGCATTTTTTAAATCCCGTTCTGGGATCCAAGAGTCTTCTTTGGCCGAGTATCCCTTCCATCGGATCAGGAAGGAACGAGTCGACGGAGTTCCGCGGTGGCATATGATCTTTTCTATTTCATACTCTTCTTCTCCATCGATAAGGTCAGGGGGTGGCACGGGGAAGTTCTTGCTGTGGACCTCGTTTTCGCAATAGGGTGATAAGAGAGAAGCGTGGAAGACCGGATGGATCTTCCAGGTCTTTGGCAGTCGGAGTTGATAAACGATGGGCGATAAGACTTTGGTGATAGTGAAAGGGCCTTCTCGTTTGGGGGCGAACTTCGGGTTAATGATGAGACGTTTCAGGTTCCGGGCTTCCAGCCAGACCTTGTCTCCTTTGGTAAAAGATTTAAAACCTCGTCGAGAGTGGGAGCTCATGACTTGTCATGCAAGTTCATGAGCAGCGAGGGCTTCGTTGCGGGCGGTGGAGAGGGTTTTAAGGCGGGCTTCCACTGTGGGAAGGAAGTGTCGGAGATCACCGAGGGAAGAGCACGGGGTTCATATCCCATCATGAGATAGAACGGCGATTGATTAGTGACGGAATGGGGGTGGTGGTTGTGGGCGAATTCAGCGTGGGAGATCGATTCAGACCAAGATGCGGGATTATTGCCGCAAAAGATATGAAGGTAGGTTTCGACTTCCTGATTGACCCGTTCCGTTTCGCCGTCAGATTGTGGGTGATAGGCGGTGGAGAGGGAGAGGTTGTAGTGGAGGAGTTTTCCGAGTTCTCGGGCAAAGGAAGATGCAAATTGGGGGCCACGATCTGAGATGACTTTATCGAAAAGTCCGAAGCGAAGGAAGACTTTGTGGAAAAAGAGGGAGGCGATTCCTTTGGCGGTAACGGATTTCTTGGTAGGGCAAAGAATTACCCCCTTAGTAAGCCCATGGTCTACCACGACCATGAGAGAATCGAAGCCCGAGGAGATAGGGAGATCCGTGATAAGATCGCAGGAGATTTGCTGAAAAGGGCGCGAGGCAATGGATTTAATGGGAGAAAGGGGGGGTACGGTGGGGTGTGTGTTAACCTTGTTTTGCTGACAAAGGGCACAGCCTTCGACGTATTGGCGGACGAAGGAGGCAAGTCCGGGCCACCAGAACTCGGCGGCAACCAACTGACATGTTTTCAGGAAACCGGGGTGTCCGGCCGATGCGTGATCATGGCAGCGTGCAAGGATGGTGCGGCGAAGGGAGTCGTCTGCGGGGACGTAGACACGTCCCTTGTAAGTGAGGATACCTGCTTCAACCTGCCAGTCTGCCAGTCGGGACCGGAAGGGAAGAGGGATGTTGTCGTGCATGGACTGGAGAGCTTGGAGGACGAGGGGGTCACCCGCGGATGCAGACTCAATGCAGTGGGAAAGGGCGGTGTCGATCAGGTTGACAAAGAGGGACGGCAGAAGGAGGGTGACATTAGTGTTGTCGGAGTCATCCGTGGGGAGGAGGTCGGGTCAGCGAGAGAGGGCATCGGGACCAGCAAGAAGTTTACCGGGGACATGGACCATTTTCAGGTCGAAGTCAGCAAGGTCAATGAGCCAGCATGCTTGGCGGCAGTTGAGCGCCTGGGGTTGGCGGAAATAGGTAAGGTTCTTGTGGTCAGTGAAGACCTGCACCGGAAAGGGGGAGCCATGAAGATAGTGGCGCCAGGATTTCAGGGCGCGGATAACAGCAAGGAGTTCTCGGTCGTAGATGTCGTAGTTCCGCTCGGCGGGGGAGAAGGACTGCGAGAGGTAGGAGCATGGATGCCAATCGCCATTGGAGTCGGTTTGGAGGAGGATGGTGCCAGACGCATGTTTAGAGGCGTCCGTGGCGACCGCGAAGGGGGCAGAGAGGTCGGGGAGGTGGAGGACGGGTTTGGAGAGGAAAAGACATTTGAGAGAGTCGAAGGAGGATTGGCAAGCAGGGGACCAGTGCCAAGGGAGATTCTTTTTGGTGAGGTCTAGGAGGGGGCGGGCGACATTGGAGTAGTCGGGAACGAAGTGGCGGTAGAAATTGGCGAAGCCAAGGAAAGAGCAGATATCTTTTACCTTGGTTGGGGTTGGCCAACTGGCTATCCCATCGAGTTTTACTGGGTCCATGGCCAATTGGCCTGGTTTGACGATCATGCCGAGGTATTCGACCTCGTCGGTGGCAAACTTGCATTTTTCGAGCTTCAGGTGAAGGTCGAGTTCGGTCATACGTTGCAGGACGCGTTTGGTGCATTCCTCATGGAGGGCGGTGTCGGGGGAGTAGATGAGGAGATCATCCATGTAGATAACGAGCCATCCTTCGGCAATCATATCGCGGAAGGAGTCGTTCATGAATCGCTGAAAGGTAGCGGGGGAGTTGGTGAGGCCAAAGAACATTACGGTGGGTTCAAAGAGTCCTCTGTGGGTGATGAAGGCTGCCTTCCATTGATGACCATCCTTGATTCGTACATTGTTATACCCCCATCGTACGTCGAACTTGGTGAAGACCTTGGCGTCTCATAGCTTGTCTACGAGATCAGAGATGAGGGGGAGTGGATAGGTGTCGCGGATGGTGTGTTCATTGACATAACGGTAGTCTTGGCATGGACGGAGTCCGCCGTCCTTCTTTTTGACAAAGAAGAAAGGAGAGGCTTGGGGGGAGTTGGACGGGCAGATTTTCCCAGAGGCGAGGTTTTCATCCAGGAAGTCCTCAGTGGCTTTACGCTCATCCGGGGAAAGGGGGTACACTTTCCCGATCTTCGGGGTGAAGGCATCATTGAGGTTTATTTCATGGTCATAGGGTCGCGAGGGAGGAACATGGTTGGTGGCTTCCTTGGAGAACACCGAGGCGAAGGAGGAGTATTCGGGGGGAAGAGTGGCCTTGGATTTAGACTTCTCAGCAGCAGCCGCGAGTTCGGTAGCAGTGGTCAGCTTGGCAATGATTGGTAATCCTGCCGGGATGAAGCGGGATCCACATCGGATAATCTGATAGATAGCACGGTTTTGCTTGGCGCGGGTGATGTATTCGCTTTCTGTCTCCCAGTCGTTGTAGGCGAAGAGGTGTTGGTTGGTGACAGTGTTCACATTAACGTGCTGTGGAGGTCTGACGGAGGGTCGGACAAAGTGGGATTCGTGGCGTTTGGTATCGGTGGAGAATGAGAGGAATAGTTCTTGGGATTGGTCGAGGGATTCCTTGACTGAGATGGTCTTGTTGACCCAGTCGATAGAGGGATTAACGTCTTTCAGCCAGGGGAGTCCGAGGATAATGTTTTCGTTTCCCAAGTTCATGACATAAAGGGTGGCTCGGCGAGTTATTCCTCCGATGTCGAGGAATAGGGTGGTGGTGAACCGGATTACTCCTTTTGAATTGACAGAGTTATCCACGTTCCGTGCTTGAATCGGAGTTTTCAGGCGTTGGGTGGGAATTCTTTGTTTCCTGACAAACCCCCAGTTGATGCAAGAGATACCTGCCCCACTGTCAATGAGGGCTTTGGTTTCAACGGCTTTCATCGTGTGCGAGGGGATGACGAGTTGTATTGGGATTTGCATAGTAGGCAAAGACTTTACAAATACATTTGCGCACGATAAGGGAGGAAGGGTTTGCGTTGGGGAACTCTTCCTGTCTAAAAATCCAAAGGTTTAAACGAAATCTTTCGTACCACCTCCTCCTCTTCGTCATCGTCGACCTCCTCCAACTTGGGCAACTCTTCGCTGCTTACTTTGTGTACCTTTTGGTTGCTCTTCTGAGTGAAGGCAGGGCATGCGGTACTGAGGTGGCCAGGTTTTCGGCAGCGGAAGCAGAGTTTCTTTTCGACGCAGCGTTTGCATTTTTCTGGGGTAAGCTTGGAGACCTTGATCGTATCCACGACCATGGCGTCAGGGTCATGGGTCTTGGTGTGGGCGGAGTTAGAGAAGGAGTGGTAGGTCTGATGGGAAGACCTTGAATTCCTTTTGGCAATGTCGTCGGCTCGCTCCCATTGAGTTTGGAACGCGATAGCCTTCTTGTACCATTCATCAATGGTGGAGGGGACGGTGTCCATGGACATGATGCAGCGCATGAGCGGGGGTGGGATTCCTGCAGAGAAATATCCGATCAGGACATTTGGGTCGGAGATATTTGCGAGGGCGACGTGGTTCTTAAAGGTGGAAATATATTCCGTCAAAGAGGGGGAGAAAGAGTTGTTCTTCTTGCTCTTCTCCATTCGTTGGGTGGATAGCCAGGCGATGGCGTGTCCGGTGACGTCGTGGTGTTTAAATGTGGTGTTGAACTTCGTGACGAAGTCAGCGAATGTTCCAAGGGAAAACATTGTTCCAGAGATGGCGCTCTGGCGAAAGGTTGCTGCCCAGGTAAGGGCAGACCCTTTGGTCATGTACGAGAGGGCGAAGGCGATCTGTTTGTCGTCGTTATCGTAGACCGCCTTGTTGACAAGGAGATAAAATTGCACAGCGTGCAACCAGTGTTGGGATTTCTCATAAGATCTGTTGAACGCCTCGGGGGTACCGATGCGTAGTTCAGTGGGTTTTGTAGTCATCGGTGGTGGTGGGGGAAAGCAAGAGAGGAGGGGTGGAGGTGGTGGCGGTGGGGGAAGGGGAAAAAGGGGGGCGGAGTTGATGGGAGTGGGCGATGGTGGGGTGGGGATTCGAGGAATGGAGAGGGTGGCGGAGAGCTGGTGAGATAACGTACAGGTTTCGTCTTCTTCCTGCGCGGATAGAAGGGTGGTGTCAGGGTCAAGGGTTTCTTCTTCCTCGGTGTCCGAGTGAGAAGGTTCCGAGGGGGAGTCTGTGGGCGAGGGTACTCGCGGTCTAGGTAAGAACCAGCGAGGGTTGCGAGTGGGTTGCTGTGAAATGGTGGGAGGCTATTACGATGATAGCTCCATCAAGGAGAACTTGAATCTTTTGTTACGCTTGGCCCGGGTAGGGACAAACGTAAACTCTGAGATAACTAAGTGGCAAGGTCTTCTTGAAGGACTTCTTCAAGAAGTGTGCGTGCTGGGGGCTTCCACAGCAGCTCTAAGCAATGGCTAGTTGCGTTAGAGGTTCAAGGAGGTTTTAACAAGGAGCGCACACTCAAAAGTAGTGCAAGGACTTAGAGAGATCCAAGGATCGAGGGAGAATAGAGTAGATTCAAGTTAAAGAGAAAGTACAGGGGAAGCCATCGTATAAATACATGGGGATCCGGCACACGGACCAAGCAGTGTTCTCAGCGGAAAAGCTAAGACGGATATAAATGGTAACTGGTCTGTGTGATAGAAAAGCGGTAGGCTGTGCAGCGAACTGCGCATGAAATGAAAGGACGTCCATTAGAGGAAAGAAGCCATGCACGGCGTAAAGCAGAGGAAGCCGAGTTTAGGCGCAAGGCATCCGCGAAGGGTGGTTAGAAGTTAGTCTAGTACAAGAGCGAGGCGCAAGACAAGCGAAGTGACAAGAGAAAGGAGAAATTGTAACAATGGCTATTTGTTTACTAGGGATGTTCATCCAGTGTATTCTGAATTGAGTGCGCTTGTTGATATGGTTGTTGGATTGGACTGGATTGGTGCCTTTCATGCAGTCATTCCAGATATGTACCTGTCTGCCTTTCTTGCAAACAAAACAGATAGGGCATCTCATTGTGTCACACTCTCGAGCAGATCACAATTGTACATGGTCAATTGCCAGTGGGTGAGCACTTCATTATGGGGTTGATCCTCCTGTTAATGGACACACACAGACAGTGTTTAGCCTGCATGACACACGACAGGTAGTGACGAAACCATTGCATGTAAAATTGATCTGAGATGGCTACTGAATATGGGATGGGTAACTTACAAGAATGGGTGATGGGTTCTGACAAGCATAGTAATGTGGATGCTTCAATGCTGCAAATATGTATGTCTGTCAGTGTGGTGCCAGGTTCAGACAAAGGTAAGTTGGACGCTTCAGTACTGCAAATATGTATCTTTGTTGATGCAACTTGCTCATTTGACATCAATGAATGTGTATGTGACACACCACCAAATCAATGTAGCAGGCTTTGTCACGCCAGGTGGCCCTACAGTTTATAATACAAGCACTGAACGAATGGGAGTCCCTTCGAGAAAATATTTACATAAAGATATAGCTGGGGGATTATTTTGAAAAAATAACGATAAATTATCCAGATATTATCCGTCGTTGGCCATGCCAATCAATCGATAGGGCGAACGAACTTCGCCAGGGCCCAACCCACATCTCCTGCTTCATACCCAATCCCCCTGTTCCTCGCCCGTACCTTGATTAAGCAGTCCTCGCCCTTTTCATCGACAAAACATTGTGGCAAGTCAGCATGTATCGAGGGGTGATCATACTCTTCCAACACCTGAAAACGGTCACCATCGACAAGTTTGAAGAATGAATGACCCCGGTATGGATCATGAGGAGGAGGACTGTATGACTGAATTGCTTGGATTGTGTATATAGTAGGAGCCGCGCGTGTTACTGATTGGCGAATCCGAGATAAGGATAGCGAACTGAGAGGGAATGAGAAACGCATTCGATGTCTTAGTGGGGCGCCCGGGGGAACGAACGGTTCGTCTGAGCGGAAAAATGATGCGGGGGGTTAGGCAAACTTCCACTGCTCGTGATCTAATTCCTCACCATTCACGGGCGGCAGCCCTGCCGACATCGCTGGCGGCCATGCGGGCGGGTTAATCTCGGACGATGTAGCGGGACTAACCTCCCGTACGGCGGACTCTCCCAAATATCTCTCTCCCCAGATCAGAAGCATCTGCCGCCCCACTGCCCATCTCACCTGCCAAGCTCTCAATGTCTCCTCAGTCCCACCATAATGCTCGCCTTCTTCCTTCAATGAATTGAAGAGGTGAATCCACTTTGATCTGACAGCGTCGAGAAATGTAACTTGTCTTTGTGTCATTATACGGACTGCCAGTTCAATCGCTCGATCCATCGCGTCAAGGAATACAGGGAGTTGGGATAAGAGTGTAGACCGGATGGCGAGGTAACGATGATGGTTCTTAGAGGTATCTGGACGCCAGAATCTTGCCAAAGGAGAAGGAGGTAATTCGAGGGAGTGCATTTCGTTGAGGAGCCGCTTTGGGTGCTTAGTCATCGCCTTCAGCTTGCGGAGCAGGGGTTGGAAAGTCGTTTGAAGATCATCTTCCAGTGTTCTGCAGAGCCCCCGTAAGGAGTACAACAGGGAGATAAATACTTGATATGCGGGGTGATAGGGTGCAGATGACGGTGGCGCGAGTGCAAGAACAGCACCAAATGTGATGCCCCATTGCTGAAGCGATTCTACGGAGCGACGCGTGGCAATCTCCCAGTCTTTGACACACTCGGCAAATCTATCTGAGAAGATAACATAGTCATCCAGTCGGCTCTCTAGCTGCGCTAGCTTGTTAGCTTCCGTGTTCCCAGGTCCATTTGTTCCGTTGAAAGTGGGGATAGTCTTGGGTAGGATGCCGCGCACAGATTCTCTCACATCATCGAGATCTCTTGCTACCTTGTCCATCTGATCACGAGCTTCAACGAGTGCTGCAAAGTCCCTGTGAGAGATGGGGGTGGTGTCAATGATAGAGTCGAGGAGGCGACAATACTCTGGGACCCGTTGCTCGGGTTTCATGAGGAAGAAAGGAAGATCCGGAATACGAGTATCGGACGAAAGGAAGCTCCGGACATCGGAAGGATAGCTCCAAAATACTGGGGATAAGGAAAGCCGTTGGAGGTGGGTAAGTGCTGCTGAATGGGTTCTTGAGTAGGTCTTATAAAGAGGCTCAAGAACTGGAATCTGTGCGCAGACGAAGTGAAGGACATTTAGTTTGGATGGACGACATAATCAACTACGTAACATACAATTTCAAGGAATAACTTCCCCACACCGTCTTCATCGCCACCACCATCGTTAAAAGCGCGATCGCATGCCGTTTCCAAACGCTTGACAAATTGGGACGAAAAGTTCGCTATATCACTGATGTTCCTGAATACGATGCCTACGTCGTCACCGGTCATTGGGGGTTTTGACTGTGGAGGATTGGTGGAGGAGCCAAAAGCGGTGAAACTCAAAGCTGGAGATGCCGAGTGAGTGGGCGGACTAGGCATATCATTGGCGCAAACTGGTTTGCCTCCATTACTCCCCATAAGAGGTACGGCTGGCTAAGCTCATTAAACGACAACCTACCTTGAGCAAGTGGGATATGTATATCACAGACCAAGGAGAGATCACGCGCGTATGTGCGTTCCGAAGAAAGCAACTTACGCATTGCATCCGTTCTCCTCGTGGTTGCGTTTGATTGGTGCATTGGCGCAACGCTGGCATTACGCAACGTGGAACGGGTTTCCTGGATGTAAGAAGTAGTCGTTCCATCGACAGGGGCCATTGAAGACAATCCAAAATGCGTTCGTTGCTTGTTCGGGGCACAGTACTGTGCGATAAGTGAGTAGCTGGCCGTCGCTTTCACACCTGAGACGCGGTCGGAAAAGATGATAATACATAGTTGCTACATATGGGTTAACAGATGGTACCTGAGTTAACAACTCATCCCAAATAGAGATAACAAACTCAACATATAATATATAACTATGATTGCAAGACTTAGCTAAGAGAACAAAGGGAGAACAATAATGGAGAATATATTGTAACTATGGATAAGGATCTGTCTTGCTTACATATTATACCACAAGATTAACACTAGCACTTTTCACCCGTTGTTGTGCCTTTGGCACAATCATGCAAGTTTTTATGGGACTGTGCTAATCCTAGACATCAGCAAAATGTCACTTCACTTTAGCCATCTTTATGGTCTGTCAAAGACACCACAGACCCAAAGTAATGAAAGATGCCTGACTTTTTCCAGCTATGTCAAACTTTCCAAAGTTCACTGAAGCATGAAATTCACTTTGCATAGTCACCAAAGTAGTCATGAAGTCCTGATGAAGCATCAGTACAGAGCGCTACCAATGCCATACAGGAAACGAAACAAATGAAAAAGATGCCAAAAAAACACTTCTCGTCCAGATGTTGAACTGTTGAACACCTGATGCACCATACAGGTCAGGTTGAGCTGACCCAAGCCACTGATCACCATGCTGATTGGGTGTTGCAGTTTCATTTGATTTACAGCAGTTTTCAATTGAGTGTGGAAAAACACAAAACCAAAAATCTTGCTCAGCGACCACCAGGAGGGACCCCAGATGTACCCATAGTGAAGTACTAGGTAGACATTAGTAGTAATTGCATGCTCCTTTGCCACACCACACACAACCTGATGGAATCACCCACTCCTTCCAGTGAAAATGGTGAAATTGGCCAAGCTTTTTCTCTATCTCTTATCATCTATTCTCATGTCAAGAAAGGGACAAACCACAAGACAAAGGAAGAGAAGACAACTAAGACGAAAGAACTTGTGTTCAGCGTCTGCGAATCAACTGCAAACTACCTCAGTTTTTTACAGAACATCCTTCTCAAGCATGGCATTGGAGATTCCAACCTTTGAGTCTCTGAAGGGAATAACTACTCATTCAAGTACCTACTGCTGAAGTAATGTTTCAATACTCGTCAAGGTAAAGCAAGCCACGACACTCCACTGTTTCGGCAAGGAATAAGAAATCAGCAAGAGAAAGTGAGCGAGGGCGAGAAATACAGCATAAGTATTTGAAGGGGTTGGATGTGTAATGGTAGGTTTTGTAGAGCCAGAGTACACTGTAAATGAGTGTTTTCTTGACCCCAAGGAGGTGGCAGATGTATTTGACAGAGAAGCCTTCTTTATACATGACTGGTATACGAGCCTTCAAGTTGTTGGAGACATGGTGAGGTGGCATGGCAGACTCCTGGCGGGAGGAGCACCACTATGGGTGAAGGGTTATGAGCAGGTTTGGGATTATTTGTGCTAAAGGAATCATGGCTAATGGCCCTATTCTACTTTACTAGGGGCACACCTGGGGTCCCTTCCGGCAGTCACCGTGCGAGGTTTTTGGTTTTGTGTTTTTCCGTGTTCAATTAAAAACAGCTGTAAACTGCAGTGAATGTGATTAACTGTTGGATTGCACGCAATGAGGATGATCATAGTGATGCACCTGTTGTGTCCCCCTACAACAGATCAATGAACTCCAATTCGGACTTGGACTTGGTCATTGACCCTGAGTCACTAGTAGCATCACCTTCCTCCTCAATTGATGAGTTGCCTGCAATCTGGACATCATCAGATGATGCCACAATGAGCATACATTCGTCATTATCATCTCCTGAGTTGTAATGTCCTTTGAATGGGCCACCTCGACCCTTGACCTTAATGCAAGTCCGCGCCATATGAATGATCTGTTATGATTGCTCTTTTTCTTTTCCTTCACAAGTCGCTTGTCCACTGACTCACTTTTACTCCTTATCTTCCTTTGCACTGTTCCTTCGGAACGCCCTATACCTAAACATAGCTTCTTTACTACACGCTATGTGTGGTCCCGTTATCCTGTTTCCTCTTACCTTTAATGGACGTCTTCTCTTCTTCATGTGCACCTAATTGCGCAGCCCCATCTCTTCTATCACACTGACCTGCTCCCTTTTATATCCGTCTTAGCTTTTCCGCTAAGAACACTGCATGGTCCGTGTGCTGCATCTCCACCTATTTAAACCAACGATACTCCATGTACTTTTCTCTAACTTGAATCTACTTGATCTTTTCTCCAACTTGAATCTATTTGATCTTTCCTCGCAACTTGGATCTCCAAGTCTTCACCTTACTTCTGAGTAGGTGCTCCTTTGTACCTTCGACCTTGAACTCCCTATGCAACCGATTGTTGCTAGGAGTTGTCACGGAAACCCCTGACATCCTTGACTTCTCAAAGACCCCCTTTGAGAACCCTTCGCCCTTGACTTTTCAAGTCTATGTCTGCCTCTACCTGAGTCAGGTATAACATGATCTCATTGAGCTTCAACTTGGTGAGTTTCCTGACTGATTTGCCATAGTGGAGAGAAGTTCCACCCCACATTTGCTTGGAGTATCAGGAATACAACCCCAATAGTGCAGGAACACGAAGGGATGATGTAGACAGGTTCTGGTGGTTGGAGACAATGGTTCAAGTGGTTCAAGTATAAGCAGGGAGGCTTAGGAGTGAACCAGGTGATAGGAAAGAACAAGATAGTTCAATAATGAGATAGGCTGTAAGGCCCATCTTACATATATATATAGTATCTAGTACTGTTTGTACATATTGATACTGAACTTTAATATCATAACTATAAGAGATAAGAGAGGAATCAGCTATTGGCTGATAAGGGTATGATGTCATGATAAGAGATGAGAATGACATCATAAGTCTAGACCATAAGATAAGAGATAGCTTATCTTGATAAGGTGAGTAATATGAATAGCATAAAGATATGGTCGTAGACCATTCTAGAATCTGGTATTAGGATAAGAATATCTGAATAAAAAATACCAGGATTCTCAACACTCCTCATTAAAAATGTTATGATGGTTTGTAACATAGAAGTCGAAGTGCCTTTCTTTCATCTTCGAATTTCTGCTTGCCCAAGTTCTTCATAAAGATGTCAGCGAACTGCTGATCTGTAGGAACATAGTAGAGTTTGATCTCTCCAAACTCCCCTGATTCTCATATGACATGTTCCATCATTCGGACATGTTTTGTGCGTCCTTCTTGAGAAGAGTTGGAAGCAAGGAATATAGCACCTTGGTCATCGACACATAGAGGTAGGGAACCTAACTTGAATTCCAACTCTTCATATAAGTTACAGATCCAACGAAGCTGTTTGGCAGTTTCGGTCATACCGCAGTATTCTGCTTCTGTGGAAGAAAGAGTAACCCTTTGTTGTCACCTAGACAGCCAAGAGACAATGCCATTTTCTAAGAAGATAGCATGACCAGTAGTGGATCGTGATGTTTCAATGTCACCCCCAGTCTGTGTCAGAGAAGGCACATAAACCATTGGAGTCACCTGTCCCAGAATACACAATGCAGAGTTCCTTGGAAGAAGAGAGATAGGAACTATGTAGAGTGCCTTCTGCAAGTGTTCTTTCATTGGATTCGAAACAACCAACACTTACTAAGAGCACTAGAGGTTCAAGCAGTGACAATAAGAGTGGACTGGTAGCTCCTAGAGATGATGGGAAATCTCCAAGAGGACAAGACTGAGGTCCTTCTGGTGCTCTATTGAGGGTTTATATACTACACAGGGGTTTGGCAATGTGTACACTAGATCATATGATATGCTATGCTACATGAGTCGTCCATGAGTCGTCCATGAGGATAATAGGCATATCAGTACAGCCATGTAATGGAAGGGAAGCTAATCATGAGGGTAAGGTGAGGTAGGCAGTGTGCATGTGTGAGTCATGAGGCAAACATGTGTGAGGCTGTGTGCCATTTGAGCTTGGTGAGGCCGATATGAGGTGAACATGAGGTGCACTGCAATATACATGGTACCCATGAGGCAAGAGGGTCTGGACTATGAGGGGACTTGAGCATTTGGTGGTTTCGGGCGATAGGGGCTAATAGATAGGGGCTAATTGCGAAAGTCGCTCTAGAAAATTAGGAAAAATAGGGAGAAATCTGGGAAAATTAATATGGGTCTGTAACACTATCCCCTCTCTAAGGATCGACTTCCAGAAGATCAGTGTATGGATTGTAAAGCTTGGTGTGCTTACTGAACATCATCTGGAGGTTGACTTGGGGGTTTCTTTCGTGAAACAGGTCCAATGCTGCTTTAGCATTTCCTAGATTACCCTTTGGTTCCCATGTACAATCTTCTTTAGTGTAACCTTTCCAGTGGATCAGATATTCCATATGTTGACCCTTCTTTCAAATATCAACAATATGGTCTATCTCATACTCGGTTTCTCTGTCTTCAGTGACTTTCACTGGACCAGGTCAAATAGTTGTTTGTCCTTCCAGTGGTTCTTTGTATGGTCAAACATGAGAGATATTTACTACTGGGTGAATGCGCATTGTTTTTGGTAGATGCAATCTGACAGCATTATCTCCTACAAGCTTGGTGACATCATATGGTCCTAGCCATTGTTCTGTAAGTTTCTTGGAAGCACATGTGACTTTTAGATTGTCAGTACATAGAAAGCCAGACTTTATCACCAATTTGATATTTAGGGGCGATTGATCTATACTTTCTCACATCTGATTCTTACAAGTATGGATGATGAGATCTTATATTGGAAAGATGATGACATGGAAGATATTGCACCTTTGGAAAGTCGGTTCTTTTGGAAACTGTTCTTCTAAGCCTGGTCCATCAGCTAAAAGGACAAAACCAAAGGCAGATAAAAGAGAAGAACATTTTTACAGGAATTATAACAGAAGAGCAGATGGTACTTAGAAACCTGGCCTGGATCACCAATCTATTCGCTTGGACGACAATAAGAAATCAGGGATACAACTATCTTGATAACAAGAATAGTTCTCTATCTATGATATCATAGATAAAAGATAAGAGTCTAGATCATAATGTCATCATACCTATGTAAGACATCTAGGTCTGGTTCTAATAGAAGTTCTGAAATAGAATGGGCCAGACTTTGTGCCAAACATACAGTGACTCCATAAACTGTTGCAATGCCTAACCCCAATGTGGCATGCGAAGCACGCCACAACCACCTATGAGAATCTCGCTTATCTCTGGTGGGAACAAATATAGTAGTACCCTTGGCTACATGTTGGTCCATGGGTCATGTGATTTGGCCCAGTGGCAGTGGAGATATGACCATTTTCGGACAGCAACACCATTGCAACGGTTTTTTCACTTTTGGTATGAAGTAGGTATCAGTACTTGGTATGACCTCCATTGACCCTCAGCATTGCCTGAACTCTCTAGGCATGATTTAAATCAACTTCTAACACTCCTCAACTGGTATCTTCTCACACTCCTCCTGAATTGTTCTCACAACTCATAAATTCCATTTGGAGATTGTTCATGCTTTGCTGGCCTTCTCTTGAGGTAACACCAGAGATGTTCAATTGGGTTTATGTCAGGAGAGTGTGCAGACCATACAATAGTCTCAAAATCCTGCTTCTCTAGCCATTCCTTCACCTTTCTACAGGTGTGCTTGGGATCATCATCTTGTTGAAACATGATGTCAGAAGAATTGAAATGATAATACTGCAGGGTATTCAGCAGTTCATGCATCAAAATTTAAAGGTACAGATTGCCATTCATCCTACCATCAATATTGGTAGTATTTCCCACTCCTTACCAAGCAATACACCACCATAGAATCACAAAACCTCCCCCAAATGTGACAGTTCCCTCAATCAAACTACACATAAGCCTGCACATGGGGACCGGCTGTGGGAACCCTGCTTAGCTTTGGTGGGGGCTAATGTAGTATCTATCCCAGGCTATGTTTCGGTGCCTGTGTCACGTGATTTGGGCTGATGGTGGTGAAGATATGACCATTTTAAGACAGCAACACCATTATAATGGCTTTTACTTTTGGTTTGGAAGCTGAAGCCTTAGTCAGATCACAGGATATTTGGCCTTGTTTGGCCATAAAAACAACAACACACATGGATATTTGAGTCGAAAAATGTTCACCCACTGGCATTTTCTGCCCTGGAATAAGTGATAAAAACAATGGACTAGCAAATATTAATAGGAGGAAGGTTGAATGTATGTCATTCAACAGATTTCTGAACCTCAGAATGGTCTTTGGAGTGGAGCATGGATATGGTAGCATAATGGATACCAGTGGCAGAGGCAATGGAGCAAGGAAATTGACCAGCATCAAGCCTAGTTAGAATTATAATTTTTGATGTTAGGAATATAGAAGCATGTGAGTGTTTTGAAACTCAGACATAATCCTTATATGGGTATCTCTGTTTGTATGCCCAAACAATGCTAACTATCATGAGATTTCACACTGGTTCCACCTCCCATGTCAAAAGTGAAAAAACCATTGCAATGGTGTTGCTGTCCAAAAATGGTCATATCTCCACTGCCACTGGGCCAAATCACATGACCCATGGACTGACACGTAGCCAAGTGTACTACTATATTTGTTACCACCAGAGATAAGCGAGATTCTCACAGGTGGTTGTGGCGTGCTTCGCACGCCATGTTGGGGTTAGGCATTGCAATGGTTTATGGAGTCACTGTAAATCTCAACACTTATAACACCTTCCAAAATTCCAAATACCTTGGTCAAACAATGGCAGCTAGATGATTATTGGACAGTTACATAGCACATAATGTACATACAATCTGATAAGTCTCTGGTGCCACACTTATTCATTCATCTGAGTTCAATAGTTGTGGGAAATAGCATTTATTCCTCAATAATGATCATATAATATTGTGGCTTCATTGCAAGGACCACAATGTGTCATCATGATTTCAGGAATGCATAGGCAATGTTTCTTGAATTTAACCACCATCATTTATCATAGGGAAAAGCCCAAACTTGAATTCCAACCCAGTAGGACAGCCAAAGTATTATACTAGAAATAAGCATCAAAGTCCCTGTCATTGAAGGCCTCACCCCCACTGTCCCTGCCTTCATTATCCTTGTCCTCATTATCTTGCTCATCCTACTCATCCTTGTCCTTGTCCTCTTCATCAATATCCCTATCATTATAAAACATGCTACTCCAAGCTGATCTTAGGTCTTCAATGTCACCAATGTTGTCTTCTTTGTTGTTATTGGGTAAGTCTTTGTCAATCAGCCCATAAGCATGTCTTTCTAATAACAAAGCATCATGCCCAACACCAATCACAGCATAGTGTGTGAACATATCTCAGTTGGAAAAACTGTACCATTAGTGTACACTTGGTAACATAAGATGAAATCAATAAAACTTACATGTTCACGTAGTATCCTGCCCAATTGTCCATTTTGCCATGCAGTCTTGCAACTGATGGACTCTTTCGTAATAGTTGATTGGTATGCCTGTCTACAAAAAACTAGAATGAGGTGACACCTATGAATTACTAGAGATGGGTCCAGAAAGCCAAATGGAGGACTATCTTTGTCTTTGGACATGAAACTGATCTTTGAAAGTTTGCATGGCCTGAATTCCCACTAATGGTCAGGATCAATCCCTAGCCATCAGACCCAGAGACTGTCTAATGTCTCCTTTGAACAGCTGACACCACTAGAACAGAAGTGGACTTTAATGTTGAACACTTTGAGTAATTGACAGTACCAAAAGGGGTATTGGTTGGATGCTTCTTCCCTTGAGAATGTCACGAGAAAGAAAGGGTGGTCAGATAATAAGTAATTGTGCTTTCTGCAAATGTTGTAGATAGAATAATTGACTTGAAAGGTTTTGGATTCCATGACATGATTGAGGTTCAAGAGTTGCAATTCATTGATCTGGGGTGAATGGCTGCTTGTTGCCATCAAAGTCCAGGTTGAGTAGTCTTGACAATAGGTGGTCCTTTAGGCTTGATATGAAGTTCAGCTGGGAGACATGTTGGTATGTACATATGTGCCTGCTGTAAACATCAATCGGTGCTCATCTAGATAGCTGGATTATGAGTATGGTTGGCAAGGAACACTGGGAGACTGAATATGTTGTTCTTTTATGCTTGGCTTGCCATTGAGTGATGCAATATCAGCAAGGCATTGATCCCTTGCAAATCTGCATCAGCCGATTGAACCTGCCCCTGTTGTCATCTGAGGAAAGTGCAATGCTGCTCTTGTCTCACAAATTGGACCTTGAATTCTTTCTTATTTGATAGACCATATTTTTTATTGATCAGGTGGTGCACTGGCTCACCCTATTGAAATACTCACAACTTGGGTGGTGAAGGAGTCTGTCATACTGAATGACTTGATCATTCCAACATAGTCTCCCAGCATGTGGAACTTGGATATGTCAAGATTCAACTTTTTTGGCATTGAAAAGATGATAGAACAGCTGGGAGGACTAAGGGTGTAAGACACACTGGCCCTGGACCATCAAAGGGAAGAGGTGAGGCGAGATACTTCACCCCTAAAGGGACTCAAGGTAAGGGAGGAGTTGGAAGGAAGTCCAGGACTGAAGGCTAAAGTGCAAAGGATAGTCCGGGAGGTGACCAGTGCGCGAGACCAGAAGTCTAAGGTGCGCAGGATGAAGGGAATGAGAGTGGGATACAGTGACAGTGACAGTGAATGGTGTGGTTTGCCCCTCTCAGCCTTTCCAGCCCTGACTCACCAGTTCGACAGATGGAAGGATGGTTCAGCCAAGGCCAAGGCCGGCCCCAGCAAAAGGGCTGCCTTGCCCATCAAGGTCGACGAGGAGAGTGAAGATGAGGGGGAGATAACCCCAGCCCAATCGAAGGGGAAGGTGCGTGCAGTGCTGAAGAAGACCAGCAGCAAGTTGGAGGCAAGGAAAACCCGGGACATGCTGGCACACCGTCTCAACCACCTCCACTCCTGGCTCTTCCAGATCCGGGTGAAGGTGAAGGAACTGGAGGTTGAGTATGGGGTATTGATGTCGGAGGTGAGTGAAATAGTGGAGGCCCACGAGGACATGGACTTGTAGATACCCTCTTTCCCTCCATCCTCCGCTCGTCTGAGTTAGAAATGTAATGTACACCTAAATGAATCAGATTTCGGTTTATCGGTGTGAAAAAGAAAAAGAGAGAAAAATAAGAAATAAGAGATGAAACATTATTAAAAAAAAGGGGTTGAAAGGGCAAGGTTAAACAAAAGCAATGTCTGGTGCGCGGGGTACCACCTGTCTTGTGTTCTTTGGTCTTCTTTCCGCTTCTATGCCTACCGGTCTTCGTTCGGTCTAAGTGTTGGTGTTCAGTATGTTTGGTCTATGAGATATAAACAGGCGTGTGTCCCATCATGCATTAGAAAGGGAAGGTGTTTGGTATGGGTTTTCGGAGAGACATATGGAGTAGGAGATGGAAGGGAGAAACAGGATATTTTGATGTCTGGCAATTGATATATACATAGTAGAAGGGACGCAGACTGTCTGTGATGACAGTTTTTTAGTGAGAGATATAGGAGGCAGATGAGAGTCACTGGTCTAATCCTGGGGTGGAAAAGAGATTATAGTATGAGGAAAAAATTATGAGTGTCGGTCTTCAGTGATGTATGCCCAGACTAGTCTGACTCATAAGAGTCTTGGTCTTCTTCGTTGGGCTCTTCCACATCTTCTCCTGCCAGCTTATCTAGGTTTTCATCATCCATATCTGTGAGCTCAGTGATACAAATAACAGATGAAAGGCGAGAATAGTAGGGGGTAAGCCGAAAGGCAGCATAGCACAATCTGGATACCACTCTGTCCAACTCTGCCAGTAGGTATGACCTGCCAGTAGTCCGGCGAAGGACCACCATAGGACCTAAGTACTAAGGCTTTGTCTTTCAGTTGAGCTCCTTCTTGATTCAGGTATTTCAGACTAAGACCAGGCTACTTGCCCAGAAGTCAAAGTCCTTGATCCGGTTCTTGAAAGCGGCCTTGAAGTTTCGAGAGCACAACTTCTCAAATGGTGCAGAGACAACAGCGTAGTGTGGGAGAACCCAGTGAGAGAGAACACTACTCACTATACTGTTGAGTATATTTGCAAGACAGTGCTTGTTGTAAGTTATCACGCTTTGGGGTGCAAGAGAACTTATTATTCCAGGGTGTAAGATCCGGTATTTATATGTAAAGGACTGTTTGTCCTTGTGTACATAGAAGATGCCATAAAGGGCATAAAGAGACCATAGAGAGTCTATGAATAAGCCATTAGCATGAATGATGAAAGAATGATGTGCTATGGCGTGATCATGGTGCAATAAGACACAATAATGGTGTCAGATGATGTCATCAGAAGAATAGAAGAGTAATGGCATCATGAGTCTAGAACAATTACCATATAAGGTATATGCTGATATAATAAAGAGCGAATGAAATATATGTGACTGACAGCATGACTGATGTAGTACAAGTGTAATAAGTCTGGTCACACATAGTAAAACTTCAACACGAAGTGCTTGACAGACTCAAACCGAGCCTTTTGGACACACTCACGGATTGACTCCAGGTCCTCCTGACGCTTTTGGAGCTGTTGGGCTCTCCAAGTGATCAGTCTGGATGAGGAGAGGGGTTTGGTATTTGGAGGGGGAATGAGAAATGTTGCTTTGGCAAGATCAAAAGGAAATAATGGCTCAATGCTGTGAACCATAAAGTATGGAGACAAACCAGTAGACTGAAGCACGGTCATGCTGTAGACACTTGTACGTCTCTGTGCTTATATTCCACCCCTTTTACCTTTTATCTAACTGCCTTACTGTTATCCTTTCGCTCCGAACTCCCTTTTAGTTGCTAAGACCGGTCTTGGTTTATACCAGACCATGCTGAGCATGTCTGGACTACTCGGTTTATATTGTTAGTATGTTACGGCTTCACTTTCTATTGGTACCATCGGCCCCCAGTCGGTCTCTCTGGTGCCGAAAGCATCTGGTTAGACGGTACCTGACCCCTTTTACTCGTTCCCTTTGGACTTGACCGCTATCTTGAGTTTGACAGTCTCGGGTATACCCGGACTATAAAGCCTTGTACTTTGGAATTGAAACACACTTTTGGTTGGATTCACGAACTGTTCGAACCACTCGTCCCTCGTACCGTTCACCATCTACTGCACTGTTCACCATCACTGTCACTGTATCCCGCTCTCGTTCCCTTCATCCCGTGCACCTTGGACTTCCGGTCTCGCGCACTGGTTATCTCCCGGACTATCCTCTGCACTTTAGCCTTTGGTCCTGGACTTCTTTCTGACTCCTCCCTTACCTTGAGTCCCTTTAGGGGTGAAGTATCTCGTCTTGTCTCTTCCCTTTGACAGCCCAGGGCAAGTGTGTCTTACACCCTTAGTCCTCCCAGCCGATCTATCATCTTAACAAAGCACTCAGCCCAAAAGACCAAGTGAGTGGTGGTATGCCAGTGGAACTCCCCCCCCAGGGTGCCTTTGATGATGGCCTCCCGGACATCAAGGTGATGCCGCTCGACCACGCCATTAGCCTGGGAGTTATAGGGGGAGATGCATATATGCCAAATATTGTATCGGTCGGCGAGGACATCAAGAGCCTAAACAAAGGCTGGGCCATTGTCAGTGACAATCTTGGCCAAAGTGCCCCAATGACAGAGTGATGCGGCGCATGAGCGGGGGTGGGATTCCTGCGGAGAAGTATCCGATCAGGACATTGGGGTCGGAGATATTGGCGAGGGCGACGTGGTTTTTGAACGTGGAGATATACTCCGTCAAGGAAGGGGAGTAGGAGTTGTTCTTCTTCTTCTCCATTCGTTGGGTGGAAAGCCAGGAGATGGCGTTTCCGGTGACATCGTGGTGCTTGAACGTGGTGTTGAACTTTGTGACAAAGTCAGCGAAAGTTCCAAGGGAAAACGTTGTTCCAGAGATGGCGCTCTGGCGGAAGGTTGATGCCCAAGTAAGGGCTGATCCTTTAGTCATGTACGAAAGAGCGAAGGCAATTTGCTTATCGTCATTGTCGTAGACTGCTTTGTTAACAAGGAGGTAGAATTGCACTGCGTGCAACCAATGTTGTGACTTCTCATAAGATCCATCGAACGCCTCGGGGGTACCGATGCGTAGTTCCGTGGGCTTCGTAGACATAGGTGGTGGCGGAGGAAAACGAGAAAGAAGAGGTGGTGGTGGCGGTGGCGGAGGGAGGGGAAAAAGGGGAGTGGCGTTGATGGGAGTTGGTGACGGCGGGGTGGGGATTCGAGGGATGGAGAGGGCGGCGGAGAGCTGGTGGGATAACGTACGTGTGTCGTCTTCTTCCTGTGCGGATAGAAGAGTGGTGTCAGGGTCAAGGGTTTCTTCTTCCTCGGTATCCGAGTGAGAAGGTTCAGAGGGGGAGTCAGTGGGCGAGGGTTCTCGCGGTCTTGGCAAGAACCAGCGAGGGTTTCGAGTGGGTTGTTGCGAAATGGTGGGAGACTATAACGATGATAGCTCCGTCGAGGAGAACTTGAATCTTTTGTTACGCTTGGCTCGGGTAGAGACAAACGTAGACTCTTTAAGATCGAGAGGGACAAGGCTTTCTCCAAAGGGCGCTTTCGGAGACAAGGGACAAGGGGGTTCTTGAAGGGCTTCTTCAAGGGTCGTAGATGCTGGGGGCTTCCGCAGCTTAGTCTTTGAGCAACGATCGGTTGCGTAAGACGTTTCAAGGGTTTTACAAAGGAGCGTACACTCAAGAGTAGTACGGCGACTCAAAGAGATCCAGGGAGAACAGAGTAGATTCAAGTTAAGGATACAAGTACAAGAGAAGCCGTCTTATATAAGTGGGGACCCGGCGCACGGACCAAGCAATGTCCAAAGCGGAAAAGCCAAGGCGGATATAAAGAGTAAGTGGTCCGTGCGATAGAAGGATGCAGGCTGTACAACACGTTGCACATGAAGTAAAAGACGTCCGTGATAAGAAAGAAGTAGGCCATGCACGGCGTGAAGTAACAGAAGCCGGGTTTAGGCGTAGGGCGTCCACGAAGGACGAGAAGAAGTTAGTCCAAGGCAAAAGCGAGGTATCAACCGAGCGATGTGATAAAAGAAAAGAGAAATCGTAACATATAGCAGGTCCATTTCAGGGTCACACAGAAACAGTCTACTCTGTTGCCTATTCACCTGATGGCAGTCATATTGTCTCTGGCTCTCAGGACAAGACCATTAGGGTTTGGAATCCAACCACTGGTCAGTGTATAGCAGGTCCATTCCAGGGTCACACAGATGGAGTCTTCTCTGTTGCCTATTCACCTGATGGCAGTCATATTGTCTCTGGCTCTTGGGACAAGACCATTAGGGTTTGGAATCCAACCACTGGTCAGTGTATAGCAGGTCCATTCCAGGGTCACACAGATGGAGTCCTCTCTGTTGCCTATTCACCTGATGGCAGTCATATTGTCTCTGGCTCAAGGGACAACACCATTAGGGTTTGGAATCCAACCACTGGTCAGTGTATAGCAGGTCCATTCCAGGGTAACAAAGCTGATGATCTTTCTGTCAAAGGTGGACTTACTTCCTTCAAGTTCAGAGAAATGTGTCAACAAGAAGATGGCTGGATTGAGCTCTCCAATGGTGCTTGCTTTTGTTGGATCCCTCCTTGGGGTAGGAATGCCCTTCATCTTCCCATTCATTCATTGGTCATATCACAACATCAACCTTACAAACCCGACTATAGTAATTTCGTGTATGGAGAGTCTTGGGTTTCCTGTTGGAGGTCACTTTGATTGTGGTTGCTACCTGTATAGTCATACTATTTCTAGCTCGATTTCTTGATGTAGGTTGTTGTGTTTGTTGTTTTACTTGACACGACGTACTGTATATATTACCAATGCAACTTGTGTTTTTCCGGTCCTCATCTCGACCTCACCTCGAGTTCACCTAGGATTCCTTGCAGCAGCACTAGCCCGAACGGAAACTACTCATAACAAGCACGCGTAAACGACGACAACCATACTCTAACGTTTCACAAAAAAAAAGAAAGAAAAAGAGTGTCCATCCTCATTCACGTAAATGAAAAATCAACCCCCCATAGCAAATCAGTACCAACAAATCGACAAGAAAGAAACAGAAATGAAAATCACATGATCACACACTCCTTTTCCTCGAGCTTGA
>JBBPSD010000379.1:0-27328 GCA_038093415.1 Xerocomellus chrysenteron | reverse complement strand
GGAGCCACGAGGAGGCAGCGGGAGTCGACGTTGAGGGTGGAGAAGCCGGTGAGAGGACTCGTACCGGCGACAACGAAGAACGTCGAGCGCGTGAGCGCATCGACGACGGCAACTCCGAAATGGCAAGTCGACAAGTCGACGACGAAACCACTGACACCCCCAACCCACACGCAAAGTGCGCAGGGCCGACGAGGCCAGTGGGTACATCGCACGACCCGGCCGACAAGCTGTCTGGAGAGCGAGAAGGTGGCGGGGTGGCCGAAACCGAAACCGAAACCGAAACCGTCAGCACGACAATTGAGGGGCGGAGTGGTCGAATGCCAACCGACCGCGCTGACGAAGCGAAGCCGCTGGGTGACAACCCGAGCGGCGTGGCGAAGGTGCGAGGTGCAAAGGTCCAGGGAGGTGGATACGAGAGTGGACGAGGTAGCGGCGACAGCACGACGAACGATGCCAGCGGCGAGTCACGACGACTCGCGAACGAGTCATACGACTCACCTGAACCACCCAAGCCACCTGACGAACCCGTGCAGCGACGAGACGAGTCCCCGAGCGCCGAGCTCGAAGAGGAGAGGAAAGCAGCCTCGAGCTGCGACGTCGAGTGCACCAGAGCCCAAGCGGTCGCATCGGGAGTGCCAGGACGCGACGGAGACGATTGGGAGCAGCCGATGAAGCTGCGAATCACGTCAGGACGCGTCAATGAACGCTCGAAGGCAAAAGGTCAAGAAGACTTACCTGGAAGGACGAAAGTCGAACCAGGCGACCCGGGATGCGAAGCGGACGCGTCGGCAGCGCCATGGAGCATCGAGAGAGTCTTGAAGAAGCCGAAGAAGCTGCGGAACGTGTCAGAACAAATCCGACAGCACCCGAAGGGAAGAACTCGAAAGTACTCACCTGGAGGGACTCAAGTCGAGTTGGACGACCCGGATGACGACGCGGACGTGTCGACAACGTCAGGGAGCGTCGAGGACATCGGGAAGTGGCCAAAGAAGCTGTCGAACACGTCAGAACGCGAGCGCAAACGCTCTAAGCGAAGAAGTCGAAAATACTCACCAAGTAGACCTGGAGAGGAGCCAGAGGAGCCGGACGACGAAGCGGTCGTACCAGGCGATCCCCACAGCGACCCCGAATGCCATAGAGGCAAGACGAACGAACGCGTCGTCCAAACGAACGCGTCGCGTCGAGATAAAGGGCCCAGAGGCCATATGGGCGAGCTGGAGAGGTCAAGAGGTGTCGAGGGCGTTCGGGACCGCGGAACGGTTGTCGACGGCGCCGAACACGATGGCATGTGTCCCAGTAGCCGCGGGAACGAGCGCGAAGTCGAAACGAACGCGCGAGATCGAAGAACCAGGCCAGGAGGCCATATCGGCGAGCCGAAGGCGTCGAGAGATGTCGAAGACGATTGGAGCCGCGAAAGCGATGGAGATGGCGTCGGATACAATGGGAGACAAGGTGGTAAGGATGGCGCAACAAGCGGCGCACGCCGCGACTCGCAACGAGTCGAAACGAGACCGCTAGCTGGAGATAAGGGTCAATCCCAGCAGGTCGAGCGCGACATCACAACGGACGTACCTGAGGCGTCCACACCACCTCCCAACGACCCTAAGCGACCCATCGAGCTCCCAAACCCGCCGCGTCGACGAGGACGACTCAAATCGCACACTAGAAAGATCAGAAGATCGACAACGAGAAGATTGACTCACCGAATCGTACGGCCACGTCGAGGCCAAATCAGGCGCATCAAGCGCATCGGAGACGTCGCATACGAGTCCAGATGCTGAGGGAGCCTATCCCGGCAAGATACCGGCGCAGCACGACACTGCAGAGGTCGAGGATACAAGATCGCGTGCACTCAGCATTACCCGAGCCGCGACTTACCATATATGGACACCGCTCGACGCAGCCGCACAAGCACACTGGACTCTTCTCATAGTTCATTCGATATTAATTCTTTTCATTGGAATATGAAAGGTATACATTATTTTGTTTTTACCTACATTCCTTTGATCTTCCCCATACTCCTTGAGAGGGAGTGTTGTTAATCCATTTCGTATGGGTTAGAACATTATTAGCTTACATAAGGAGGCCTTATTTCGGCCTCGAAGTACTGTAGTTTTTCTTTAGTGACTACACTATAGTTTTCTACACACCTGCATTGCTCCTTGGATCAGAACGGGGGTTCACAATGACAGGCATGTTGTACTCAACAAGATGGAGTTTGATCACTTGCTGCTGAACAACGCACCTCTCCTCCCATTCACCCTCCTTGTGTACACTGCCTGCCAGACATCCAACCCACAACTGTTCAACTCGTGCCTACAAAGAGCCATGACTCACATTGATTGCATGCTGTTGTGGAAGGGCGACATCCTGCTACTCAAGTATGACCATGAAGAACAGTTGCTTGCCAACGTAAGCTACGTGGATGTCTCATTGTGCCATGCACTCCTGCAGATCGCTATTGTCCGTGGCCAATTGGGTGAGCACTCACCTGTTGCTGTGGCTCTTCTGTTAACGAATGTGCACAGACAAAGCTTAGTCTTGACGAATACTGTCGTTTGTGCAATTTCTATAGAATGAGAGATACATGCGTGTTGCAGAATGGGACTATCATTTGTAATGTCGAGAAGCACCTGCTACAGAATGTGAGATAAGAATATAGCGCAGAATGATGCTTGCACGTACGCCGAACGTAGCGGGCGGTGCCACGAAGATGGCCTTGTTTACTTACAAGTTACAGACTCTCCTTGTAGTGTGCTTTTTTTGCTTTTTCGGAATCCCCCTTAGGTTAGCAAGGAAAGCATGAAGTAAGCATGAATAAGCAACACTCTGTTTTCCTGAAGTAAAAGGTTAGACAACTGGGTTATCCATGTCATACAAATCTTCAGATTTCCAAAACTCGTGCATATATCATCCCAAGTAGACGCATCCCTATCCTATATTTTCTCCGTGTCATCCTATCCCACACAACTAAAGTCGGTTCGATTCTCCCCCGTCTCCGGACCCTCCGCCTTTCCACGTCGCGCTCTCGGGCACTCGGGCGGGCGTCGGCTGTTCCGGGTCGAGGTTGGGTTTCTGTCTAATCCGCGATGCGATCTCTGACAAGATGGACATGTACATGAGTTGCCACGTCAGTGCCCATCAGCGCCATGTCGAAAAGAACGGGAAGAGGGATACGGACAATTCGATCACCGTCATGGCGTGCCATTCGACGAGGGCTGGATTGAATGGTGCTTCCATCCAGGAGATGGTCGGGTGCCAGGTCGCCAAAGTCGACCAAGGGAGTGTGTCAGCGAGATACGTCGATGGGTCGACATTGGGGGAGAGGTGTCACACATCGAAAAAGAGTAAACGTGGCTGACCGTTGCGGTACTCTGGCAACCGCGTCATATCCTCCACCTCCACCCCATCAGCCCCCGTACTGGTTATACATGATCCACCCCGTCAGCTCGTGGAACGGGACGTACGACTCCCATTCGGGGTGGTGAGGTAGGGAGAAGGCGAGTACGGGGCAGGGCCAGACGCCCCCGAGAGCGTGTATGATGCAACTGGCAGAAAATGGATATCAAAAAACGACGGGATGAGGAGGACGATGAGCAGAGGGCGGCACGGACTATGCACGTAGAAGGGAAAGAAAAAGGTAGAAACGGGTTTGGATATGACAACGGCCCGACAGGATTATCACGACCATCGTTCGAGTACTCGTCTAAGTATTAGTATGTGTGTCAATCCAAGCGGCATTCTTCGTTACTCTTCTTCCCTGATAATATCTCCTACTCCAAAGGTGAAGAACCCCCTTCTCCTTATCTCTCCTGCCGGAAGACCCGCCGTTCTTCCTCTGCACCCTCACATTATTTTCGGTAATCTCCTGGTTTTCGTCGGAAAGCTGGACACTCCCCGGAGCCGAGCTTTCTTCCCTGGCAACCCCGCGTGAATCATGACCTTTCCCTGAAAATCTGACGAGCGTTAACAGGCGACACGACATCCCATCCCTCCTCGATGTCCTTCCAACCCAACTTCTTTTGTTCGGGATACGAATCGCGAATGCCTTCCGCTCTGATAACCTCGGGATAGCCTCTATTGACTGGTAATATGCCAGAAAAACAGCCGTATACCATGTCGGTCTTTTCGTACACCGGCAGCTTCGGTGTTCCACGGGGCTGAAACCTCGGTTCCAAATCAGCTTCAGCATGGGCAAATCCTTTTCGTACCTGCGCCACGTTAAAAGTACTCGGGTTCTCATCATGAACCTCGTTTTGTTTGAAGACCCTATGCCATGCTCACGTCAGCTTCGCCTAGGCCACGAACCTCGGTGAGCCATTATTCACCTAGTTGTCCCCCGTGAAATGGCTGCCCCTGTCATCCGAACCCGATCCTGTAATCCAAGCCCCATGAGCCGGTGGCAAGTAAGTTGGATAGAGGACTAACCACGCTGTCACGGAGCGAACCGGCCAGGCCAGATCGGTGTCCGACGTCCTCTAAACCTATTTCTGGCACCGACACGACGCCATCACGCGAGAAATCAGCTTCCACGGCCCCGATCATAGCATCCAACATATATGATGTGTGGTTCGCCATCTTGTAGACGAGAGTGGGGGAGAACCGTGAGGGCCGTGAGGCAAGTCTCGTATGCATCCTTTTCGTACCTGCTCCACGTTAGAAATACTCGGTTTCTCATCCTGAATTTTGGTGAAACCTTCAGATTGTTGATCCAAAGAAGCGAAAGACAGTTCGCTCCGATTCGTTTCCCTGATGCTCCTCTCAGACGTGGGGTGACTGAGATTGCGTTGCCCACGTCAGCTCCGCCCGGGTCACGAATCTCGGCGAGCCACTATTCACCTAGCTGTCCCTTCCTGTAAGGCAAGCCATGAGTCGGCAGAAAGTAAGTTGGATAGAGGGCCAACCACGCTGTCACGGAGCGAACCACACAGGTCAGATCGGTGTCCGACATCCTCTAGACCTGTTTCTGGGATCAACACGATGCCATCATACGAGAAACCAGCGTCCATGGCCGTGATCATGTTATCCAGTATATATGATGCGTCGTTGAGTAGAGACGAGAGTGGGGGAGAACGGTGAAGACTCAGGCTGCAGCTCAGCAGTCTGAGGTCAGGAACGTGCCAGGGAGCCGCTGACGGGAGGAGCAAAGCGAAAGGAAGACACATGTCTGAGGTTCCAGAATAAAAACGAACAAGGGTAGCGTGGGGCCTCGTCAATTCCGGAAGTCGCGTCCGACTCAGTCACTGGGCCAGTGCAAGTGGGCCACACACAGCTCTCAGCCTCCGAAGCAGTGATTGGGGTCCTGGCCACAGTGGGCCTACTCATTCCCCAACGCACACCGTCAGGGTCTAGGGCTGCCTCCACTCCAGGTCTCCAATGGCCATGAAGGCCAGGCTTCAAGTTTCTATCCGCCCTTTCTGGAAACTGCTCCTGCTCACTCACTGGGAGAGTTTCCTCACTTGCGCCTAGGTATACACAAATGATTGTCGGAGGAACCTGCGAACGCATTCTAATTTCTCCGGTCACGGACCTGGGAACGTCGCGGTCTTACGGAGAAGGTGGTATCACAAGGCAATCGACCAGGACCCAAACGCAGGACTTGATGTCGTCTCCACAAACGGCTGTCACAGACGAGTTCAGTCTTGTAGAGGTCTCTAAAAGTCCCTCGACACGACAAGGTCATCAGCGTCCTGGGATGATTGGATCTCGTGTCGCTCTCATGTCACACGCGACTTCTCTTATCGAGTATTCAGGGTCGAGTACAAGCGCGAGGATCTGATGTACAACGTATATACTTGCGCCTAGGCGCGCGGCCCACGATATAAAGGAATATCCTAGCATGTTTGATAGCAGTTACAGTGAGTACAAAAATGCAAAGCGAGAAAGCAAACGAGGATACACCAGAATTAGGCACCGAGATGGATATAAAGAATCCGTTGATCAAGTGGTATATACACAGACTTCATCGTCTTGTTCAGCGCGAACGCTGCGCGGGTATGATCCAGACGACCAGATTCGTCTACCATATGTTTATAGAACGTCGACGTGATCTTGTTCGTCTCACCATCGTCCACCGCCCACATCGTTCCGATCACAGAACGGAACCCAGCGAACTGCATCGCCGACGCGAGATGGATCACCTCGTCCGGACTCTCTTCATCTCCAACAGTCGTATGACATGCAGAAAGATATGCAAATTCGGGGTTCTTGAAATCGCACCCAATGATCCGTTGGATTGTAAAGTGTCCGTCGTGCAGAGCGAACGCGGATTCGAATGGCTGTTTCCGATTTGGGAGCCCATGACATGCAAGGTGGACCCATTCGTTCTTGCCAAGCTCTTCAACGACCCTAGAGGTGCAAGATTCCTCTCCATCTATACGCGTGAATGTGGCAGGGCCATCGACGCGCTGACCAATGCTGTCCAGTTCCGCGCCTACGGAAAGGAGTTTGCTCTCGCCAGCAGCCTTGGCTTGACCGACGGCAATGAAGTGTTTCTGTGGAGTCGCAGCATTAGATGGATCATGCCGTCTGGCACGAATGAGGGCGGTCAGGGTTGAGGTGTAGGATGAAATGTAGAGATGATGGAGATTCCGTTGGCCCTTCCTATACGGACCAGCAGCGTGCAGTGGCAACACAGAGAACTCGGCGGTGGGACACCACCAGATGCGCGATTGAGATGGATGGATCGTCTGAAGGAAATCAACGATGGGAGAAACGATCTGATCCCAGAGCTGGCGTAAGAAGAACGCCAGCTCTTTCGTCACGTCGACCCTCTTTGCGCGCTCAGTCAAGGTATGGAGCTGTGTTGACAGGTCCCGAACATTTTCTTGTGTGATCTGCAACGGAATATGAACGGGATCTCGATTAAGGAAGACGATGAGCACGTCACAGCTATACTTGCTCGCATGACAATGATGACGGGTCCCCCACTGGCTGCGCGTTGAAGATCGGGGAAGAGAGAGGGAAGAAGAAAACGGGAGAGACCAGGTAGGCTGCGAATATTGATCACAACTCTCTGCAGTGCGAGGTTGAGATGGCACATCCGTTCGTGCTGATCTACACCGGGCGAATTGAGGGCATTTCGAATGAGCAAGGCTAGTCGCGTGAACTCCTCTGCCAACGTCTTTCCTGCCGGGCCAGATGCAATGACATCATCCAGCGGGGAATGGAGCCGAGTAAGTTGACTCCAAAATACACCCCGGCCTTGTTCGAGAAGCTCGACCGCACGTGCAGGAGCACGTTTACGAAGACACGCTGAGAATGCGTCTACTGCGAGCGACGACGTGAGGTTTTTGAGGATGACAAGATGTTGAGGCAACGACGGCAGAGTGGCCAGATGTTGAACAAGTAACCGCAGAGAGGTTTCATATGCGAGAATTATCGTGGGATGCTGGAAATTCTCAGCCGCACGGATCCATGCTCTAGCGGCAGAAATATCAATGGAAGACAAAATTTGGGACACATGTACGAGTTGAGCGTAGAGACTAAACAGCTCCTCCTTATCCCGTAATTGCTTTGATCGCGCAAACCGATTCCACAGGTGGCGTGCAAGGTTGAGTAATGATCTTGACCGATCAGAGTGCCGTTGCGTGCAAAGGTCGAGCGCTTCTCGGCCAAGGACAATGGCCTCATCAAGGTCGTCCATCGCCCCGAGCTGCTCGTACCGACTGGAGAGATCAACTGCAAGGCTATTCAAAGAGTTGGATCGAAGAGGGTGCCCTTGTGGGCGAAGGCTGAGTGCTTCTCGGTCGAGGACAATGGCCTCATAAAGGTCCTGCACCGTCGCAAGCTGCGTGTACCGAGAGGAGAGATGAACTGCAAGGTTGTACAAAGACATTGACCGATCAGGATGTCCTTGCGGACGAAGGTCAAGTGCTTCTCGGTCGAGGACGATGGCCTCATCGAGGTCCTCCATTGCCCCGAGCTGCTTGTACCGAGAGGAGAGATCAGCTGCAAGGTTGTTCAAAGACATCGAGCGACTAGGATGTCCTTGGAAGCGAAGGTGAAGTGCTTCTCGATCGAAGACAATGGCCTCATCGAGGTCTTGCATTGCCCCGAGCTGCTTGTACCGGGAGGAGAGATCAACTGCAAGGTTGTTCAAAGACATTGACCGATCAGGATGTCCTTGCGGACGAAGGCCGAGGGCTTCTCTGTCGAGGACAATGGCCTCATCGAGGTCCTGCATTTCCCCGAGCCATTTGTACCGAGTGGAGAGACGAACTGCAAGGTTGTTCAAAGACATTGAGCGACCAGGATGCCCTTTCGGGCGAAGGTCGAGTGCTTCTCGGTCAAGAACAATGGCCTCATCAAGGTCATGCATTGCTCCGAGCTGCTTGTACCGAGAGGAGAGATCAACTGCAAGGTTGTTCAAAGACATTGAGCGACTAGGGTGTCCTTGCGGACGAAGTTCGAGCGCTTCTCGGTCGAGGGCAATGGCCTCATTGAGGTCCTGCATTGCCCCGAACTGCTTGTACCGAGAGGAGAGATCAACTGCAAGACTGTTCAAAGAGTTTGACCGATCAGGATGTCCTTGTGGGCGAAGGTTGAGTGCTTCTCGGTCGAGGACAATGGCCTCCCCGAGGTCCTGCATTGCCCCAAGCTGCTTGTACCGAGAGGACAAATGAGCTGCAAGGTTGTACAAAGACCTTGCCCGATCAGGATGTCCTTGCGGGCGAAGGTCGAGTACTTCTCGGTCGAGGACAATAGCCTCAGCGAGGTCTTGCATTTCTCCGAGCCGGTTATATCGAGTGGAGAGACGGGCTGCAAGGTTGCTCAAAGACATCAAGCGACTGGGATGTCCTTGTGGGCGAAGGTTGAGTGCTTCTCGGTCAAGGACAATGGCCTCATCAAGGTCCTGCATTTCCCCGAGCTGCTTGTACCGAGAGGAGAGATCAACTGCAAGGCTGTTCAAAGACTTTGAGCGACCAGCATGACCTTGCGGGCGAAGGTCGAGCGCTTCCCGATCGAGTACAATGGCCTCATCGAGGTCCTCCATCGCCCCGAGCTGCTTGTACCGAGAGAAGAGATGAACTGCAAGGTTGTACAAAGACCTTGCCCGATCAGGATGTCCATGCGGGCGAAGGTCGAGTGCTTCTCTGCCAAGGACAATGGTCTCCTCAAGGTCCCTCGCAGTCGCTCCAAGTCTGCCGTAACCTTCACCGAGGTGAACTGCAAGGCCAGTCGAAGAGACGGTTCGCTTGGGGTGGCCGGGTGGGTAAAGTTCCAGTGCTTCATGATCAATGACGATCGCCTCGACGATGTAACTAGTAGTTCCTCCTCGCTTAAACTTGGCGAGGGATTTTGCCCATAAATGCAACTGTTTAACTGATAGGCACTGCATCATTTCACTGCTCTGAATAGCGGTGGAAATACACAAGTACCTTTCCAATGCATGGTGGCTCACCGAACTTGATTCAACGGGGTGGTTTGGTGGTATGTTGTGTGTGTGTTGTGTGGGCGCCGGCAAATTGCAATACACTCAGGTTTCAGTATCACACGCTGACGTCGCGTGGATTCCATGCTTGGCGAAATAACTCGTCGCAAGACTACCCGCATCCTCCACTGAGTCCAGCGAATTACTTTTCGCTCTCTTGGAGCCGCCCTCTCTTCCTCGTTCATGTCACGTTCACCAGAGACCGCGGCACGTTGGACACTAGAATAGACCAGCACGACACTAAGGGAAAAGAGGAAATACAGGGGGAACGACGTATATACGATGACCAAGCGAGACGCGGGACCACACAGATGCACGGGCCTCAGGGGTTCACTAACAGCTCTCTGACACCTGAGACACGGTCGGAAAAGACGAAATTACATAGTCGCTACATATGGGTTAACAGATGGCAGCCTAGGTAAATGGCTATGTTCGTCACAAATAGAGATGACAAACTCAACATATAATATTTAACTATGATTATGAAACTTAGCTAAGAAAACAAAGGGGGAACAATAAGGATTAATATATTGTAGCTATGAATAAGACTTGTCATGAACAACATTTTTGTTAACAAATACAGTTAAAGTTGAAAAATATGATTAGATGCACGATTTCTCATCAAATTCCGACTCGGGGACGTTAGCTGAGGTTGTATTTGATGGTAATACAAATTCAAAAGCAAAGTCTGGGTATGATAGCTAATATGATAGAAACACTTTTTCATAAGCAAATTCTACATATGGTTGGAAATATGAGCAAGTAAGCCACTAAGCAGGCTGCTACAGGGTCCACTAAGTGGACCACATAATGGATTAGTATATTCTAACAAGTAGACTCCATGTGGAATGTTACGGTAATCTTAATAGCCTGGGCCGCATCGATGATGAGGCCAAGTATCACGATGACAAGTAACTCTGATATTGTCCACATCAACCAGCGTGGCGATGTCACTTCTGAGATCATCTTCATCCCCCAGCGTAATAGCACTTCTGTTGGCTGTAGCTACTAATATCAAAATTACATGGCAAAAAAATACATTAGGATAGTCACTGGTATACCACTCATGCGCTGTATGTGAGCTCGACCTCAACCTCGACCTCTAGAATTACGAGTGTGAATTTTGTGCTGTGCTCCAATCGTGTCAATGTTAAATTGGACTGGTGTGATATAACTCACCGGCGCAGCGATAAAAATGGGCCATCGGGATATCTGGTTACAGATGTGGACTTTGTGCTGGAAATGATGAGTCGACAGCAATGGAAGTGGCATAGAATGCACCGTCATGTCGAGCTGAATGGAAACAAGTTGAGGGCTATTTAAGAAAGTTGTTATAAAATCTGAATGCAGAAACATATGTTTTTGGCTGCATCACTATTGTTTTTCTTAATAATTGAGTGGCCTTATGGAGGGCAAGGCGTTGCTATGTGTCTTTATATCCTTGAGATGAGACATACACCCGTAAGGGGACAAGAGGGGGACAAGGGACGTAGTACAATACAAGGATTAAGACCCTTGGGGAAAGAGAAAAAGTACCACGAAAAAGCAAAGGCCACAAGGATAATGCGAGACGATAAAAGCCCTAGCCCTGAGGTTCCTCTCGAGGCAGCCATACAACCCACCCTCTTGTTCCCTCCTGATGGTGGTCTGCCACTGCTCTACATGTGGTCCTGGAGGGAAGGAAGTCACCAAGGGTGAAAAGCGGAATCATGAAAGGAACGATCATGTTGATGGGGTTATGTATGCTGAATGACAAGCATCAGTTGTGGGACATAAAGGATGGGACAGGGATTACCGAAATCACAGGTCCCGATGGCAAACCCTTCATGGACAGGCTACAAAGGAGTGACCTTCGGTTAGCCTGGAGTCTCTCCAGGTCAGAGCTACATATGTACTTCGCTTGCCATACTGGGATCCCCTTTGCTTCATAGTGATCGATGGCATGCACAATCTCTTCCTCGGCCTGGTCCAATTTCATTTCAGAGACCTCATTATTATAGACAAGCCTGCAAACCAAGAAGGCCACAAGCGCAATGCTGCACCCACCAAACCAATCAACCCGAAAGAGTTAGGGATTGGTAGAATGCTGTTGAAGTCAGGAGGGTCAGCAAGTTCACTAAACCGCCTAAGGTTACCAATCCTGAAGAAGTTATTGGAGGAATGCGGGAAAGACGACACACTGGATCCTAAGAAGAGACGAATTACAAAGATGGACATTGTTCAGGTTCTGCTGGTGAGTGATATGTTCAATAGAAAATGAGCCAGACCTAATACCTTACTTACAAGGCAAGGCCAACGACTGTTACCGAATCCTACCCCATGGATATCGATAATGTCAACAATGAAGACCTCATAGGCGATGGAGACCTGGATGGCGAAAGCCTAGACGACCTCCTGGGAGATGAGATCATGCAAGACTTTAAAGTCATTAATGAGAAGCAACAAAAGAAAATTTTCCATGAGCCCCTGACTGATGCTGAAATCAACAAGATTCAAGCTCACCTACATATACTCAATCAACACAGATGAGGTGGGAGAAATCATTTAATTTCTCGCCACCCTGTAGATGGAAAATATAAGAAAATATAGGGAGAGGTGGTCCATACTAAGGGCTATCTAGCCCTCAATTTTCTAAGCCTTTGGACTGTGGGAAGAGGGTGAAATCTCAAAACTCGGGTCAGTTGTCTGTATGGTATCATGATCCTTGCATCAAACTAGGTTGGTGCAGGTCAGCGGCTGGATACTACCATGGGCAGCTGGGGTCAAGATTCATGAAGTGTTTTTGAAAATTTGAAACTTGACCAATGGCACCCCTGTACATGTTGCATAATGCATTTAATGTGGGAATGACACTCAATGTAAGTACACCTCACCTGAGATGGGATAGGCTGGTCTCCACGGTGATCAGCAACCAATTTTGAGGCCCTACCATTCTTCCAGTGATGTTCTTTGTGCCTTGAATCTTGCATGGCAGGAATTTTACACCAAGTTGGCCTGAGCTATGCTCACGATCAAGAGTGTCCCAGAGAACTGAACATTGATCAAAATAACATGCGAGGACTGAAGCAACTTCACAGTGTGGACACATCCATAACTGATGTACTTGCCCCTTGGAGTGAACATCAGCCAAGTTCTCGATGAACTGAATAAATCAACAGCTCTCAAACCACAAGTTGGAAGCTGGGTACACCTGCTCCCCAGTGTGATAACAGTGGTCATTGATGGTTGGTCTATTCTGCAATGTTGTGCAGGTGGCCTACTTTGGTAATCAGGTACTGTCTTCATTCGCTTCGCCTCCAAGTTCTGTTCACATTGATGATGTTCACAGGACAGCAGTGGGACAGTAAAGAGGGTGGATGGTTCCAAAGTGATTGAGGAATATATAGCTGCTCCTTGAATAATGCCAATGCTCTGGAATTTCCAATATACTGATTTAGAGGACAATGTGAAATGGAAGAAGGACTTGCCAACAGTCCAGCTGGAGCATGGCCTCAAGACCATTTATTCTTCCGGTGTTGTATTTGATGAAGATGAGAATAATGATGCAACCAGCCAGTGTAAGGTCAGTAGAGGGAGAGGATGAGGACAACCCTTTGGTGATCTGAGCGCTGCTTCGTGCATCCAATCACATTTGGCACTGTCAACATCAATTGGTGGTTCCAATCACCCTCGATACTTCTCCGGTCCTCTCCACATCCCTAGGACCTGCAGATCCTCTATCTCCATGTGGTATGTCCATTTCATTGGCGCACTCATTCCTTTCACTTCTGGGATGTCCTTGGTTGCTCTGGAGGTCTGTAAGCAGGGTACCACCAAGCAAGGTGATTGTTGGCAGTGCTGACTTCCAGTAGCTACATGTGGGAGCTGTCCATAGATCCCAAAAATAATATACATATTTGTTGTACAGTATGTACAATTACACAAGTTTCTTGAAGCCTGAACACCAGTTTTAAGTCATTGACAGCCAGCATGGCTGCTGGAGTCAGGGTGCCATGGATGTCAGCATGTGGTGCACTGCATGTCATTTTGTGTGACCATCACAATCCCTTACCCTCCGTGATGCCCCCATCACCATTGATGGTGCTGATTGAAGGCACTGTCTTTGACTTCAATGCAGAACTAGAATCCTTGATGAGTGAAACTCTAATCAACTCTGACCCCTGAGATTTGCCAAGCACCCATGATGCAGTCCCACATGATGAGCTCCGCAGCCTGGATGGCGAGTTAGTAGATTTTTCTGATGTCCCTCGTGAGTAAAGTATTCGTATCGACAAGGCACTGACTCATGTTCATTTACAGATTATATTTCAACCTGCATCTCCAACGAGGCTGCAGTTGGGTCGAACCTCGCCAATGACTGCATGCTACTTCTTGCCCAGAATATTCTCACTAACCACATCCCGCTTTTGCTACTTGTCGCAAGCAATTTGTTCATTCCGCTCGACACAATCATGGCCATTATCAACAATGTCTTGATCGACCATCACTCGTTAGGTGTCGAAAGTAAGTACATCTCATATGATCTTTTCATTGTACTTCTAATCCATGCACTCTGGTAGCTGAGCCCAATCCCACCTCTGATTTAGATACTTTGAACCAATATTCCTTCAGAGAGATTGTTGTTAATTCAGTAAGTACATGACAATGGATCTGAGATGCTTGGTGCCTCGCTGATCACTCTATCGCAGCTCTGGAAAGTTTCATTTTCATACCTCACCATGGTATGGAAGACAGTCAATGGATTCCTCACTGTGCTGGACCCCTCCATTTCCAATGACCCGCTCTTTTCATCGATCTGGTTCTACCAACCCCCACCATATAATTTCTCAGAGGCATGTTGATCTCAATCTGTGTGTGATCTTGTCAACAGCAACATCACGTGGAACAACAGTTATGGTTACCGACTCTGGCACACATTCTATGGTTGCAACAGTGACAAAATTGGCTGGTTTTCGAACAAGGCTATCAGGCACATTTTGCATCAGATGCTTGTGAACTCCATGTCTCAAACGACCTACATCAGTGTGTGATCGAATATATCATGAATCCTGCACACCCGTGGGATGTTGCATTCATTGGCCCATCAACCATCTTTGTTGTTGAGATGATCACATTTGTTCTTGCTTGGGTGAGCCCAAACCATCTCATTGATTATGAACTTATTTGAATTTGTCTATTTAGCTTGTCATTGAAATGTGCGCATGAGTCCTCTCGTACTACCACTTCCAATACTCATTGATTCTGATGTTAGCTCATGTTCAGTGCATTGCACATGAGCATGACCATCTCATTGATTATGAACTTATTTGAATTTGTCTATTTAGCTTGTCATTGAAATGCGTGCATGAGTCCTCTCGTACTACCACTTCCAATACTCATTGATTCTGATGTTAGCTCATGTTCAGTGCATTGCACATGAGCATGCCATTATCTATGAGCTTTTCGAGAAAATTCTGTATCTGACCTGTAATGCACACCGGGATGGGGTCTTTCAGTTGATGGGTTTGCGCCCGGTTGATGATGAACATTAGGGATATATTCTGGTTGTGCTTGATTATACATGTTGTTTACTGATATCTGTCCCTTGACTTGCCTGTATTGCTGCAATCTTTCTTTTCCACTGTCAATATGGGGCAGTGCCATTATCTGTCATGGTGTAAAATGTGACATTTTGAAGACAAATAAGTTGCTTCGTTCATTCATTTGCTCAGCACTGAGCAGCTCAAGACTCAATTTGCACAATGTCAAGCTCCAATAGAAAGTTATTCATAGAGTATACCTCATCGTTGCTACCACCCCTGCCTGAGCTTGATGTGGATCAAATGGCTTCTTAGAGGAAGATGAATACACCATTACTTTCCCTGCATTTTGGCAAGGATAGTTGTTTGGGTGTGGATCTGGACTGCATGAAGGGCTTAAATTTTGTGGGGCCTGTTAGTTATGGCAAGCTTTCAGAGGATGCTATCAAGCTTCTGGTGGGATTCAGTTAACAAGTTGTGGTCAGAATACTCTGACAAGGGTGTTTCTTGCTAGTGCCTTCCAGATGCCCTATTCCCAGATGTTCTGAGGAAACAGTTTACAGATGCATTATTGATGAAAAATGCATATGTCAAAGGCCTAGCAGATGTTGAGGAAAGGTGCCAGAATTGGGAGAATGCTTTGCGACAAATTCTTGGCGAAACAGAAGTGTAGAAAATCTATCAGGCACATATTCTCATCAATGCTAATGAAGCTTGCACTGTCTTGGAAGAGTACATTACTGCCGTTGCTCATATCAGGATGCAGGATTTTTGTTTGTCCCAAAAGCTATAGGGACACTATTCTGTGATGCTGCCTGACTCACTACAGTGAGATCTTTCTCTCTCCAGAATGCACAGCACTGAGCTTGTGGGTAGTATGAACACTGTGTCAGGGGACCAAACGATCATTCAAGTTGGTCACTAGCCTCAGGAACTGATACTTGAACTTGCCACACCCTGAACATTCCTGCCAGTGACATATTTTATTGCACTTGACAACAATGTATTGTTTATTTTTTTAGTTCCTATTATTCATGTAAAGCATACATGTCCTGTGTAACCTTCTAAATATCATGCTGCATTACCACCTGCTCTTTGGCTTGTTTTTCCAGTTGTGACTGGGGTGTTTTTGGGCATGACCTTGCGTTAGTCGAAGATGGCCAGTATCGATGGTCAAGTATTCACACAAGCCTGTGTCTGCAGCTGAGCTTTCAATGACTTGGATGCATTCATTTGCCATGAGAGAGGATGTCACAAAGGCAAGAAGTGACTCTCCAATGCCCTAGCCAAGGCAAAAGAAATCTATCAAGCCAAAAGACTCAAGCCCAATGGTACTAATCCAAGTTTGCCTTTGGACAGTGGACTTTCGAGTGTCTCCAGCTCAAGCAATGTGTCCAAATCCATTGAGGGACCATGCTTGTCCGATTTATGCCAGGTGCATCAATGGACATTTTTCTCCATCCTTTGGTCTGACGAACAGCGACTTGTCCAATTCTAGCAGCCAATGGACGACATGACTCCAGCACCAGAGAATGACTTTCCCTTGGCACAGTGAAGGTTGTGACGCACCAACCACAGACTACCAACACGATTTTGAGATGTTCTTCCAGAGTGCCTGTTGCCACTTCCTCGTCCAGAATTTTTCCCTGATCTGTCAATGGTTAATGCTCATGTTCCAGGCACACACGATCCATCCTGTTTGTCTCACTATAATGTGTCTGTTCTCATTGGACAATTAAGTTGATCTCCATTCTCTTTGTTGTGCAAGATATTCAAGACCCAGTTGAATAAGTTTGGGTTGTTCCACATTTATGTACAAGACTGACTCCCTCCCTTGCCACGATCCGGAAAATCCATATTCTGTCCAGAACATGTGTTCACCACATGGACACTCAACAGAACCCTTGATCAGGCCCTCAAGGAGCCCTTATTACCCTTATCCCAATGAGAGCTTGATGTGTCTTGGGGATTGGTATTGGAACCAAGGAGCAAACAAATCCAAAGAAAGCTTTAAACAGTTACTCAATATCATTGCAACCCCGTCTTTTCACCTTCCACTGTGTCGAAGACTGCATGGGCTTCTATTGACAAACACCTTGGGGAGAATAAGTTCGATAGGGATCTTCCAGAGTGGTTAGGCAAGGATGAGGGTTGGAAATGTTCTTCAGCCACAATTTTGGTTCCCTTTCATAGTCAATCAAGGAATCTGGGGCCAAAGAATTACACCCTCCCTGGGTTTTATCATCATCCCCTCATCTTGATGTAAAGATGGTAGAATGGCTGGGAGGACTAAGAGTGTAAGACACACTTGTCCCAGGCCATCAAAGGGAAGAGGGGAGGCAAGATACTTCGCCCCTAAAGGGACTAAAGGTAAGGGACGAGTCGGAAGGAAGTCCAGGACCAAAGGCTAAAGTGCAGAGGATAGTCCAGGAGCCGACTGGAGCATGAGACTGGAAGTCTGGGGTGCACAAGACGAAGGGAGTGAGAATGGGATGTGGTGACAGTGATAGTGAATGGTGCGGTAGATGGTGGACGGTATGAGGGACGAGTGGTTTGAACAGTTTGAGAATCCAACCAAAAGTGTGTTTCAATTCCTAAGTACAAGGCTTTATAGTCTGGGTATACCCAAGACTGTCAAACTCAATATAGCTGTCAAGTCAAGTAAAAAGGGGTCAGGTACTGGGTCTGAGACTGTTATGTCTAACTGGATGCTTTCAGCACCAGAAAGACCGACCAGGGGCCAATGGTACCGATAGAAAGTGAAGCGGTAATGTACTAACAATGTAAACCGAGTAGTCCAGACGTGCTCGGCGTGGTCCGGTATAAACTGAGACCGGTCTTAGCAACTAAAAAGAGTTCGGAGCAAAGGAATGACAGTAAGGCAGTCGGGTAAAAGGTAAAAGGGATGGAATATAAGCACAGAGACGTACTGGTCTCTACATCAATCATCAAGGAGAAGATTTCAAATCCATCTCATGTGTCTCTCTTCCATTTCGACCCATATGAGCTGCAGTGGCAGCTGCCTCATAGAGACCATGACATCAATGTACATGGTGAATTGTTTACCTCCGCCACATTCCTTGAAGTGCATCAGGCTCTTTAGGACTTGCCCCCAGAGACCAGGTGCACACTGCCTTGTGTCATTGCAGCACTTATGTTCTGGTCCAATGCGACCCAGCTAACAGCCTTCAGCAATGCCAAACTCTGGCCACTTTACATGTTTTTTTGGAATGAGTCAAAGTACCAAAGATGTAAACCAACCAATAATCTCTGCTCACACACGGCCTATTTCCAGGTGGTAAGTACCTAGTCATCCTGCTCAAACATGATCATCTTATACTTCCAGCTACCAGACAGTTTCAAGGATTGTTTGACAGAACATTTGGGTGACAAAGCTGTGACTGCCACGCTTTGGACATACTATCAGTGAGAGTTCTTCCACGAGCAGTGGAAGTTAATTCTTGATGAAGAATTCATGACAACCTATCAGCATGGGATCGTCATAATATGCTGTGATGGTATCAAGCAGCGCTTCTACCCACGCATATTCACATATTTGGCTGACTATCCAGAGAAGTAGTTATGCTCATACCCATTCGGACCTCCTGCTGACATCATGTTCATCGGCATAGGGTTCTGGTAGCAGCTATATGCAACCTTGGAACATGCCCATGTCCACAGTGTATGCTTCCCATGACAGATGTGCCTGATATGGGTATCCAACAAGATATGTCTCAGTGGCAATCATTTGTTCGTGTGGATGATGCCACCCGACAGAACAAGGTCGCAAGTGCATGAAGGCTTATTTACAAGAGAAACTATGCTGTGAACTCTATGCAAATAGAAACCCTTCTCAAGGATGAATCTCTAATACCAACCAGGGTTAAAAACCGGATTGGAATATTTATTCATGCTGATAACCATTCGGATAGAATGCCTTTTCAGAGAGACTTAATGTTTTCAGTTTCAGCCCCTTTGCCATGCTTGTGGTTGACCTGATGCACGAATTTGAACTCAATGTCTGGAAATCTATTCCTACACATCTCCTACATATATTGGATAGCCTGAAAGGGAACAGGTTGCATGAGCTCAATCGAAGGTAAGGCACCCAGACTATTTCCCAACCAATCAACTGATGGTTTAAAGATACCACTTGGTCCCTTCATTCAGAAGAGATACAATCTGTCGGTTTTCGAAGAATGCGTTGGAGATGAGATGAATGACAGCTCACGATTTTGAGGATCTCCTCCAGGTACATAGCAGTTTGGTGATTACTTGAGCCCTCTGACTGAATCAGGTCTTATAGTGCCCCCTTCCCATTTTCAAAGGATTGCTGCCAGACCTGCATGATGTGGTGGTACTGAAGCTCCTTGCTCTCCTTTGTCAGTGGCATGGACTTGTGAAACTACACATGCACACTGACGAAACCCTGCAAGTGATGGACAATGTCACTCACTCTCTTGGACATGCTATATGTGCTTTCCAGGCTGACACATGTTCTGCATTTCACACCAGAGAACTCAAGTGTGAGGCTGAAGGACTCCAACATTGCGAGGCTCAAGTTTGCCCCTAGCGTGAGCATGTAGATTCTAAATCATCAGTGCATAGGCCAAAAACCTGCAATCTTTGTACTTACAAGTTTCATGCCCTTGGTGACTACATAGCTTCCATCCAGTTGTACAGAACAACTGATTCCTACTCCATGCAACCTGTCAGTGGCTGTTGTCCATCTGCATATGTTGAGTGAACTCTGACCTCAGTTTCAGGGAGAATAGGAGCACGGAGTTGGAAAAGGGCAATACATGTATATGAGCTGAAAGGATTTCGTTTGTCAACTTACTCAGATAGAATGCCGCCAAGCAAGAATTTGTCGCATCCATGAGTCTGGAATTGGCAGCACTCAGTTGGAGTCTGTTTCCAGTGCTCCGGATGAATGATACAACATAGGTAAATCACAACACAGACCTATTGATCTCAATGGCTTCATCTGCAAGAACTCAGATGATCCAACACTAAAGGTACCCCCATATTTAGTTTGCTATTTTGGTCATGATTGAACAAAGCAAGAAGGACTTCCTCCCACAGTTGAAGCACCACCACCTTAGGGCATTTTATATGCATGCTTCAGACTCGAGCATTGATCATGCGCAAATGGGCCTGGATAACATATACAATGGACCAGAGACAACCATCGATCAGGTCCTATTCAAAGGTGGTTGAATCTACCAACACAACATCCTTCACATAAACTATACAATGTATGATGTCCACCGTGACCAGGACACCTTCAACCCCAACAGTGACTACTGTGACATCATGATGCTACAGACAGGATGCATGAATGAAACAGTGCAGCATCGCTTCTCTATGCTCATATCATTGGCATTTATCATGCAAATATACAGTTAATCGAACCTAGGCTCAAGGACTACAACCCTCATTGGGTGGACTTTCTGCACGTACGATGGTTCAAGTGGATCCAGCCTAATTCCCAATGCAGTGGGGTCGAACTTGATACACTGAGGTTCGTTCCAATGAACAATGGTGGCACATTTGACTTCATTGACCCCACAGAGATACTAAGAGGATGCCACCTCATACCAGCCTTTGCAAAAGGAAGGCTCCACTCAGACCACAGGGCATTATCCCCCATAGCAAAGAATTCTGATGACTGGAGGTTTTACTATGTTAATAGGTGTTGTGCATTTTTAGTGATGGGATGTTTGTCTTGTACTCACCTTTCCAAGGTTATCATGATATGCTGCTCAGATACCATTGGGCTCTTGGTGTTGGCCATCTGTATTCCCATGTTCAAGGCAGTGTATTGCATGAAGTGGAGTCAATGGTGGCTAGTGACTCATGTGCTTCTCTGGGAGGATGTGATGACCTTGAGAATGAACACTCCATTTTTGAACTCAATGCACTTGAATGGAGGTTCCTTGACACAGTTGAAGGAGAGGATGGAGCCAGTGATGAGCACAGCATGGGGAATGTCTCTGATCCTGCCTTTGCTGCCGCAAGTACTTCCCTCACTCATGGATTTGATGATCTTGGTGTCGGTTTACTTGCTGACAGTGAGGTTCTTGAATTGGAGATCAATGAGTTGGAGTTGGATGATGGCTCAGACCTGGGTTCAGACTCAGACTCAGATGCTTCTGTGATGTATGGAATGTATGGTTCTGACTGGGCTGACAACAGCAATGAATCAGATTAGATTAAGATTAGTTTGTATTTATACATGCATTGTAGTATGTTGGGGCCCAAGGAAGCAAGGTTTTCGGTGGTGCCAGGCATGTTGTAAAGCAATTCAACACTTGAAGGCTGCGCTATGGTCACTGCATGCCAGTGCATGGGGACTTAGGCTCATGAACGTGCAGTACATGACACCACCAGAACCCTCAGCAACACAGCATGCACAGTGAGGTCAAGAAGACAATAAGAACACCAGTGCCCCACCTGCTCTACAATGATGATCTCTCTGTTCATTTATTTGTCTTGGAACAAACTTGAACTCCTGGGAATCTATCATGCAATGTTTGGTGTCTGACTGGTTCATGTTTCTTCCTATCCATGCAGCAGGTGTCTATGATACCTGGCATTTGCAATCTGGGCACAATCTAAAGGTGTCCAACTTCATCATCTTGTCATACTTTCCTATCAATACTCTCAGGATGCTTGTGCTGTTAGTCAATTGCAGCATGGCGCCTAGCAGGGATCTTCCCTCCAGAAAGCTCAGCAAAGCTTTGGATGACGACCCTCACGTGCTCAATGGCAATATCCCATGTACGTCAACCTCTCCCTTTCACTCACCCACACCCACACCCACACAACTCCCCGAGGCTCACCCACACCATCACAGCCACCGACACCTGCAAATCCATAGACCTATGTATCTCCATTCCTGAAGCTCTCCCTCTCTCTCTCCACCATCAATGTCCCTGACTCCCCTGTGTCGCTGACAAGTCCCATATTAACATATATACAGTACCACATTTCTGTGCTATCCACCCCCTCAATCATTTTTAACACCTCACCGACCGCATCTGGTTCTTCCACCTTGGATGCCCCCAATCCCATTAATGCATGTCCAAAACATGCCCCTAGCCACCTGCAGTCACCTGCATATACAATGTGTCCCAAATGCACCCCATCACACCATTGTCAACCACATAAAAGCTGGTGTAACGCCTTGTCTGGATGTTGTCTCGCACAACTATGTACCATCCAGAACTCAGTCCCTTGCCCTCCACCTGTAAGTGCCCCGTCTGCCACACTTCTGGTTGCTGTGTCACTGCCTGTGGGGGTGCTGTTCTCTGGTGCAACCGCTGCACCCGCCAACATCAACACTGAATTCCCAGGCCACACTGGCCATCTCACCAATGCCCATTGCCACTGGTGTCCCCTTCAACAACAAACCACTCCCACCACTGTAGAGATCAGTACGTCTCTAGGTTGGTATCCAGACTTTCCCCTACTTCTGAGCCATTCTTATCGTGCCCCTCCCTATCCTGAGCTTCCTATCATATACTACCAATACCAGACTATGCTGGCTTATTTTGGACTATACCAGTTTTGACCAGTAATTACTCTTCCTGTTTAAACATTCACCTTCCTCTCTCCTGCACTTTATTTCTTTCCAATATAGCAGTAGTTTTTAGACCATACAGCGGACTTCACCATCTCACCTTTTCTTATCACCAAGCACTGGTCAGTCTTATCGGACTTACTGGTGACTCATTAGGCACAAATACTTGAAGTGTTTCATATTTGATTTATCCTCTTTAGCTTACATCACTTTGCTAGCATCTGACAGTCCCGGGAATTCCCGGACTATAAAGCACTGTACTCAGTAGTTACAAAAAACTTTTGGTTGGATTCATGAACTGCTCAAACCACAGTCAAATCACCATCACTGTTCACCACACCGCTCACTGACACTGACTCAATGCTCCTTAATGCTTTTCTGCATTTGGCACTCTCATCCGGTCCTCTGGGCTACCTGACTTGGTCACTGACCAGTCTTGCGTCGGCCTCCCAGCAGTTCTTATCAGGCCAGGCCCTCGACTTCTTCATTTCACACCCCTTGTGTCCAGAGTCCCTTTTGGGGTGAACACACTCATCCCCCACCACTTCTAGTTCCATCCAGCTGACCTTTCATCTTTTCAACTGGAGCCCACCATGAGGAACTCATCTAAGGCTTCCAGGAGAAGTCTATGGCTGATGATCTGACGCCAAGAACTAGAAAATCTTTTTCAGCAATTCCAGAGTTTGCAAATTGACGGAGAAGATTCACTTCTACTCCAACTGGTCTCCCCTCATAACACTCATTGTTACAATCTGTCTCCTTACTCATGGTATCTTCCTATTGTCTTTCTTTCGTCATACTCATATCCTTTTTGGTATGTGTTCTTATGACTGGATTCATTGCTTGATCCTTTTGAGTTCGTCCAACTCCTCGTTCATTGAACCCTAACCCTACGCTGTTCTTCTTCGGTTACTACCAGATGGGGTGATACCCTTTTACTCATTTCTGCTTACTATCTTGACTCTTATCTGCGGACAGCCTCGCCTTCTAACCGAATCTATTGTATCAGTTATGTATTCTCGCTTACTCACATTGTTCTCTCTTGTTGTATGACATTCCATGCTTACGCGTCTCATAGTATAAGTAGTCTGCTGCTTGCACTGTATTCTCTATTCTTGATCTGTGCAATCTAGCGTACACTTGAGTCCATAAGCATTCGGCTTGTGACCTTTGAAACACCAGACACTCGACCCTAGTCTCTCCAGTCTGATCAAGGACGTAGCGTCTCTACATGAGCACCTCCCTTGAGACAACTTGGTTCTGCCTAGACCTACAAAGTGTACGTCTCACATAACACTCATCATAACTGTTCTGACCTCCCTGAGGTGCCAGAGTTGGAACTTAGTTCCTCACCGGACTGTGAATGTGACCCTTCAGCCACAGGCCATTCCGATTGGCTCAGTGCCTGATGGTCCCATTCTCTTGCGCCTGAATTAGCTAACACACAGCCCCCGGAGTCTGAGGAGCTGTCAATGATCCAGACTCCCAGTTCTAACCTAGATCAGGAAAATTTACCTGAAGAAGCGAACCTTAGCAACTTCATACCTGGAGTGTATATCCATTCAACCCCACAACAATGGAAGGGGGCATCGAATCCCACTTCCCAATTTTCTTCACCGCTCTCACCTCTAACTCCAAGCCCTCCATCATCGACATCATCATCTCCTTATCTTCTAAATTGACCTCCCTGTCACTTTCCTTCCTCCTAGACCACTCTGTCTCCGCACTCCAGCCTACATCACACTTGCAAGACTGTTCCCTGACACAAGCCCCAGCACCGCCGGTTAATGTTTAGACCGCCTACCTGCCCCAATGGCAGCTACACAAGCTAACTCGGTCGTAACTGCTGGTATATTTTCGGTTTGCGGTCCATCCTCTGATGCAGTTTGGCATATTGAACCTTTGGTGTTTATGACACCCATTGACCAGGATGGGGATGATGAGTCTGATCCCGCACCCACAGACCCAGAATTCCAGGCCTACTTAGCTAACGCATGGGCTGCTTTTCAAGCTGACAAAAAGAACAAAGGGAAGCAAGTTCGCTTCAATGGCGTTCAGTTGCCGCTGTGCAAGACTGGTCACCCAGATCCCTGTGCAGCCTCTGTTGCAGAAGAAGTAGACTCGCCGGCGATAGAGGCCTTATGGTCTAAGTCGGCAGTACCACCAAGGGTGTCCGGGTCACCATTGCCTCAGTTTCCAACTTCCTCGTCCTCCACTGACACCATCCCTACTCATGCTGAACCTTTTACCCCCTTCTCATCACTGTAGCCCCTGACATCCGCAAACAGCTCAAAGACCTCACCACCGCCAAATGTATTCCAATCTCTACTAACACCATCCAGGTGAACAAACTTGCTGGACATGACCCTGGGGCAGTGGACTGTGCCTTCAGAAGCCATGGTCACTGTAGTGATGATGGCCTGATCATTGCACACCACTCCATACCCATCTGGTCCCTTGAGGCAAAGATCATTGGGACTGGCCACACCATTCTCGGAGTGCTCCACTCAGGCTCTGAGATCATTGCAATGCCAAAGCGAGTATGGGAAGACCTCGGACTACCAGTCCGGTTGGACCATGTCATGACAATGTCTAATGCAAATGCCAGCACAGAATCCACCCTTGGGGTAGTCGAGAACCTCTGCCTTGACTTTGGTGCGGACGAGGTTTGCCTCCAGGTACAAGTGGTTCCCCGTGCAAACTTTGATTTATTACTAGGTCATCCTTTTCATTGCTTGTTGAGTGCCTCTACTGAGGACTTTCCAGATGGATCCCAGTCGATTACCCTTTGAGACCCCAACTCAGGGAAAGCATATAAACTGCCTACCCAAGCCTGGACTGAAGGGTGTCCATGATGCCGGCATGGTCTATTTTGCTCCAATCACCAATCAGTTGTCGAAATGGGTTTTTAGACGTTGATGATCCACCGAGAGGTTGGGGAGAGCCCCATTCAAATATTATTTCTGATTCATTTGCCTCCTGTTCCATTTTATCCACAGTAGACCAGACTGCTCCTCATTATCTGGACTTCCCCCATTCAACTCTGTCCCCTTTGTATATCTTCCTTTCATCGACCCAGTCAGTTTTGTCTCCAGTCCACCTTTCAGCTTTTCTGCAACATATGATTTTGATCCCATACTCCATTCGCTGGCCTACAAGCCAGTGGCTAAAAAGGTTTGGCTGGTCCTGGCTCCTCTTGAGGAGGAGTACCGGGTGTTGCGCCGGTTACCTGATGATCCCCTTGCTGGTCTTATACCATTGCCAACTCACCTCCTGGGCCTCATTCCCAGCAAACGATTCATACAGGAACGTGCTGACACACTTGACCTCGACCCTGCCAAATGGCTGTGGCCGGAAGAGATCAAGCTAGTCCAGTGGATAGTTCTCAATCACGAGACCGCTTTCACTTGGGTCCTGACTAAGCAGGGTTGGCTAGGTTACCAGTACTTCCCACCGGTTAAGATACCTACCGTACCTCATATTCCTTGGATTCTCCACAATATCCCCATTCCCCCATTTTCCTGGGACCAGGCAATTCAAATCATCAAGGAACACATTGCCTCTGGTGTGTATGAACCGTCCACTGCAGCTTACTGGTCTTGCTGGTTCTGTGTGCTCAAACAGGACGGTAAGACGCGCCAACTCATCCATGACCTCCAACCCCTCAACGCTGTCACCATTCGGGACTCCTCCATCCCTCCTTTTGTTGAACACCTAGCCAAGTCGTTCGGCGGGTACACGGTCTATGGTATGATGGACCTGTTTGCAGGTTACGACCAGCACCTGTTGCATGTGGACTCCTGGGACATGACCACATTCAATAGTCCGCTCAGGCCACATCATCTCACTACTCTGCTGATGGAACACACTAATGCAGTCCAAATTTATCAAGCTGATATGGTGGTCATTTTGCAGGACGAGCTCCTTCATCACACAATGCCATTTATAGATGACCTTCTGGTCATGACCAAGACCACTTAGCATCAAAGACCAGATGGCTCCTACAAGACAATCTCAGAAAATCCAGGGATAAGGAAGTTTATTTGGAATCATCTGACTGTTGTTCACAGGATTCTCCAACATCTGCAGAATGTCAATGCAACAGTTTCTGCCAAGAAGTTTGTGCTGGCAGCACTGGATGCCACCATCATCGGCCACAAGTGCACCTTTGAAGGCCGAGTGCCCCACAAAGCAAAAATTCAAAAGATTTGGGATTGGCCGGAGTGCGAAAACTTGACACAGGTCCACGGATTCCTAGGAACCTGTGGCATGGTTCGTATTTTTATTTGGAATTTCGTGGCAATCACTAGACCACTCATCAGGCTAACACACAAAAGCATCCCCTTCGAATGGGGAGACGCTCAGTGCAATGCAATGAATCATCTGAAGGATGAAATCATTAAGTCCCCTGTGCTTCGTCACATGGACTATGAGTCTGGCCAAGAGGTAGTTCTTGCTGTTGACACCTCGGTCATCATAGTCGGTTTTATTTTGTCACAAGAAGGCGAGGATGGCAAACACTATCTGAACCATTTTGGTTCTATCAGCCTCACGAGCATTGAGAGCCGGTACTCCCAGGCTAAGCTCGAATTGTACAGATATTTGACATCCATTTTGACTACAAGGTTAGTAACTCTGAAGATGAAAACTCAGACTGCTCGGAGAGACAGAAATTGTTACAGACCCATATTAATTTTCCCAGATTTCTCCCTATTTGTCCTGATTTTCTAGAGCGACTTTCGCATTTAGCCCCTATCTATTAACCCATATCACCAAAAACCACCAAATGCT